>JANHZU010006900.1:11637-31821 GCA_032468055.1 Acrochordus granulatus | reverse complement strand
CCATTTCTGATGGGAATGCATTTTAATGGCTCTTTAGTGGTTCCAAAAGACCAAAGGCTAAAAATAGCTGTGTTTTCTTGAAAGGGGCCAGAGGGTGCTCCAATATTGTGTTGCAACTTCAGTATGGAAGCTGGAGAAGATATTTGGGATTGGTTTCATTTGAATTGTGCAATGCTGTTAGTATAGGTTTCCTTAAATTTCTTTTCAGCTACATTAGAATACTTGTATTTTATTTATTTTTACTGAGAACATTTTAAGCCACTTTTTATTGTTTAAAAATGTTCTTAAGTAGAACCTTGGCTATATTGATAGAAATGGTGTAAGTTGTAGTGTAGCACAGCTGGTAGCTGAGGAAACTCTAGCGTAAAGTGGTCTCCTTCCATCTCAGGAAAACCTACTCCAGATAAAAACTTTTGACCCAGATTGTTGTGTTATTTTTCTTAAAAATGAAGTTTTTCCCTTTCTCTGTAGAAAGCTCAAGTGTTATCTCCCACAGCCTTGGAAATACAAAGATTGTAGTCCTGCTTTTTTCAGTAAGCTATTCAGCAAAACAGCCACACTAGTTTATCAATACTGCTCACAAAAAAAGAGCATATTTTCACATCCTAGACAGTTTGGTTTTACTTTAGTCACACTACTAGTTTGCAGATATGCTGCATGTTCTTGAACTTTTACCATTCATTGTCCACATCTTACAAAGTTGAAGAAATAAAATAGGCAAAAGGATAGAATCTACTACCAGACAGAAATTCCTGGTCAAAATATTATATAGGTGCTTCTCTTCTTGTTTAAACCCTTAAAATCCTTGCTTGTGTAACAGTTTCCCATCACCTTGAGTGTTAGTGTGCAAGAATGGAACTGGAGCACAGCAACTTGGGGCACGGAGGAATAAAGGTGGAAATGGAAGGGTTCATGCATGCTTCTCCCTCCAGATGTTGCTGGATCACATCAGTCCTGACAGAGTGGCCGGTGATCTGAGATGGCATGAGGACTCGGGAGGACCCTGCTTCCCCATCCTTGTAGGGATATGGCCAAACATAAAGTTGATACTATGCATTCCTAAGACATGCATGGTGATGAGCTATACATCCAAAGCGTCTGTACACACTGAGGGTCAGAACTGACACTGCTGAACTGACTTTCTGCAGGTTTTTGATCTGTGGACATATGAAGGATGCATGACTGTAATTATCAGCATCCACCTCCTTCTGCGCGCACACACAGCAGATACAAGGAGAAGAGAAAATAATCTAATGAGACCCCTGTTAGAACCCATTTGTTCTATTTTCCTAATCATTTTCCACCAAAAAATAGAGAGGGGGTGTATTTTGGGGGTATTTGTATCTGTTGAGCTAATGGCCCTGTATCTGTCAGTCTGGAATTTGTCTGGTTTGGTCCTTCTAAAAAGGAACATTTGATGGATACGTTTGGTTGCACCAAGAAATAAATTCATCAGTTTTTTCAAAACGCAACGCACACAATACAAAGATGTACAGGCAATTATAGCAAAACACGAGTCCCAAATTTGGAAATTTCACCCCTAATGTGTTGTTATGTCAATATCCAGGATGGCTCCTAAATGGATTTCTGGTGAAAGCCAGGAAGCCATCCCGTTTTCCAAGCTGAAACTTGGGATTGGTGGGAAGGGGACTTCATATCGGTCAGGCACACATTGGATTGGGTTATGTTCTGGACTGCCGGTTTGGGGCCTGAACAAAATCTTGTGTTTGTGAAAACTGGTTTCATTTTGTTTTCTCTTTCTCTGGTAATATGCAGCTGTTTGTTTTGTAACTTTCTATCGTCGCCTTTTGATTTTGCCTCAGAGGCATATTCCTGAGGTCTGGTATAAACATGACCGAAACTTCAAGCGCCCAGCAGCTTTCAGGCCAAGACTTCTGCTGCCCATCCTGTTTTCCCTAAGCAAGCTTGTGTTTATAGGAAACCGAGTGAAGGTCAGAGGATGGGCCTGCCTGGCTTATGAACTGGGAGAGGTTTATAAATCAGCCTCGGCAAGAGGCAGTCCCCAGGCAGGAGCTCCTGGCCAAGCGACGACTTCCCTGAGGTGGTAACCAGAGTTCTGGTCTTCTTGCAGTCCCCAGTAGATGGATATTGACATGGACTACGAACGACCAAATGTTGAAACCATCAAGTGCGTGGTGGTTGGGGATAACGCAGTGGGAAAAACTCGACTGATCTGTGCAAGAGCCTGTAACACCACCCTGAACCAGTACCAGCTGCTGGCAACCCATGTGCCAACGGTCTGGGCAATTGATCAGTATCGGGTCTGCCAAGAGGTAGGTACGGCTTTGGTACGGAAAATGTGGTTAATTCTGAGCTTTTGCCTGGAAGGGATGGACGGATGGAGGGAATTCCGGAGAGAGGAGTGCAATAGATTAGAGGGCCAGAGGATGGTTCTCCCACCTCTACCTAGAGAATATATGCTGAAACACTTGCTGTCTTTGCATACCTGTATCATGGTTACCTGGCGGAAGGTGCATAGACTTATTCTTGCATCCATGTGCTATTGATGAGCTCAGAAGTTTCAGATCTTTTGGCAAACCTATCCCCTCCCTTTTCCATCTTTTTAGCTGTCCACCTTTGGAGTTAGCTGTCCAGAGAAATTCCCCCAAAGATTGTTCTGTACAAAAACAGTGGTTTTTGAACAATATTCCAGCAAGTCTGATCCGGCATATGCTGCCAGGATTTTTAAAAAATATATGGGGTTGCATTTTCTGTGCTTCTGTTAATGATCCAGCAATTCCGCTCCAGCTGATTTTCACAACCGTTGGCCTTCTTAATAAACTTCATGCCAGCTCTTAAATCTGCCAGCCATTGAGCCTTCTTTTGCAATCGCGTATTGCCTTCAGTGACGCAATTTTCTTTTGTGTCCTCCACAGATGTATTAAAATCCTGGATAATTATTGCTCTTTTCACTAATCATTTGTTGCATTGATTTCATTGGAAGTTTGGTTTAATGAAGATTGTCTAGGCTTAAACCTTCTCGTAAGAAATACTGTTACATACAAATATATAACGTGTCAATTTAGCCCCAGGTTAAATCGTGACTCCTGCTGACCATAGTTTAGAATGCATCAGAAAACCAAGGCTTAACATTGTTAATGTGCTTGTTCTGGGCTTTATCAACTATTCTGCCTAGCACAGAAGCCTCTAGAGGAAGACGGATAGTCAAGTGATCAGGTGTTATGCCAGACTATAATTAGCACAATAATTTTCAAACTTATTTCAAACCACAGTTGCTGGAATGGACAGCAGATCACAAATGATGATTTCTTGCTTTGGGCTCACTTAATTCGGTGTGATATCTGAATTGATCATAATTTGGTGTGATATCTGAATTGAGCATCTCATGGTCTTCAGCCTTTTGCAACCCAGAAGTCGGCATCTCTGACTATAAGCTTTGCTGGCTTCAAATTTTTGGGAATTAGGTCCATACTACCTCCCCAGGTCCCTTATCCCCCTCCACCTCACCTCCCAGCCCTGGAGCCTCTCTGCTTCCATTACAAGTTTTTATATTACAGATGTGTCTCTGTTCCAGGTTCTTGAACGGTCCCGTGATGTGGTGGATGAAGTGAGTGTTTCTCTCAGGCTCTGGGACACATTTGGAGACCACCACAAAGACCGACGCTTTGCTTATGGAAGGTCAGCCTAACTCAGATGTCCTTTTTGTGGCAAACAAGCTAATAGGAGAATAATTACAGCATTAAGGGGTTAAAGTTTGGAGTAATGAATCTGAACAAAATACGGTATATTTCGTAGATCATGCACAAACAATGTGAAGGAACAATACCATTAAAGGAATAATTAAATTAACTATTGCATAAGTAAATTAATAACTACATTAACTATTTTTATTTACTTGGCTAGTCATACAGAAGAGTTACTGCTGAGCTGGGAGGATTTTGAAGGCTGCAGTCACTTGTGATCCTCCAGAGGGTGAAACTGCCTATCAGTTCCAGATAAAGGGACTCTGACTACTGAGAAAGTGTCCAGCCCTGTTTTGGACTGGAGACTATGTTGGCACAAATGGAGAATATTCTGTAATCCAAAATGCATTAAATGTCACAGTCTTTATAGGAACAGAGGGCAACATTAGCTTAAAAATTCTGAAATTCATTTGAAATTCGTGAAAGCTCTTTCAGACTTTCTGCCTGTTTTGGTTCCTTTTTAATTTAAAAGTAACCAAAAAGAACAGGCTTTGTGGATGAGGATGAAATACCTTTATGTCATCATTACATGCATATCAAATACATTAGCATCAACCCTGGAGATGGCTGGCTGAGATCCAGAAATTTAAAAAGTGATTTGTCATGTGGCACAGACAAGGACGAAGCACAAAGGCTCATGAGATCAGCCACACAGGGCTTTGTGCTGAAGCAGATGTTCAGCTGCTGAAGCTACGTTGACATTACTACTTTGGGTTTAATACTCATTACTTTGTTCTGGACTGTGCTATATTTGCCTGGGTTAATTGCAGTACGTTAAAACAGGTTTTCCCAATCCAGTATCCTCTCAGTCCATTGGACTTCAATCCTCACAATTCCCAGGCAATGGGGCTAACTGCTGCACCAGTGGGTGGATTACACATCTGGACAGCCTCAGGTTGAGAATTAAATAGGAGGTGGAATTGAGAATATGTGTGGATTTACGCCGAGTAGCAACCCAAATCCATTGAGTTCATAGTGTTTGCACCAACTTCTTTATCAGTAACATGTTTCCAAAAGCTGCTTTGGAGAAGAGGCAGAGAGATCCAGCAATTATATTCATCCTCAAGGAACTCTCTAGAGTGAAGCCACAGTCTTTGGAATGCTCACACCCAGGGTGGAACGCAAAAGGGGAGCTTGGCACCAGGAGATGGGCCTTCCTAGTTGCTCCCAGTTAACCACGTGGTACCTCTGGGAAGCAAGAACAGCAACCAAGGCTGTAAAAGACAATCCTGAGTTGGTTGGAAGGAGCTTGGTGGTGGCAGGAATATTGTCCGTAAGCCTTTTCCGTTGACCTCATTGTACCTCCTGGGGAATAAGTCATTGAACAACCAGGTGTAACAACTTTTCCAGCAAAATAGATGGCAAGGCACTAAATGTTACTCTGCCAAGTATCTGCATGCTTAAAATTCAATGGTTCCTGATTTGGCAGGGCTGTTTGGCCCCTTGTTTCCCTCCTGGAGGTGCCCTTCCAACATGACAAAGGTGTTTTCACCAAGCAGTTGGGGGCAGATATAAAGACAGAGCCAGCAGTGTCCCAGGATTTGCCGAAATAAAGGGATTGGGAGACGGCTTATTTCTGTCACCCTGCCATGTCTCTGCATAAGAACAATTATTCAAATAGAACTGCTGAATTCTTAAAGTATTGTCTTACTGAAATCTGGATTATTTTTGTTCAGTAGTCAAATGACTTCATGCTATAAATCAGGAAAGCCCGTGTCAATCTTGGCAGAAGGGCATTTATTAAAAAAATGCCCCCTCTCCTACCTTCACAGCACCCTGTCCCCCTTCAGGCACCACCACTGATGTTCAGAGCACCTCTTCAAGCAAGCCTCTTCCTTTTCTCCCTTTAGCCACTGCCAATCTCCCTCTTTCCCGCTGTCACTCACACACACGTGCACGCGCACAAACACACACACTGCCTCCTGTGGAATGTCATTGCTGCTGTGTCCACACGTGCCATTGCTAAAGAGCCATACTGCTGGGAAGAGCCATGTTTGGACCACACGGTGAATATGGCAGCCCACACTCTGTGGACAAAATATCCCAAACCCACCTCTTTTTGGTTGGATGTAGACTTCCCGCAGCTGCCATTTCTGGACCTTGAGGGGTTCAAGCAGGAGGTAGCTGGGGACTGCAGCAGCAAGAGCGTTCCCTGCCCTTGGGATGGGTGCATCTGATGAGCCACCCAGAGCCAGATTTTCAGGTGATGCTGTTTGTGGGCTGGAGTTTGGTGACGGTCAGCAAGCATCTCAAAACAAAGCAAAGAAATTAGTTGCCTGCAGAAATCCATGCACTGAGAGGAAGGCCAAATCTCACTGTGTTCCCAACTCCCTTTTCTCATCTCTTGGGGGAGGAAGGAGCTCTACAATATATTCCTAATGAACAAAGAAGAAAAACGCCGCTTTGTAAATACTCATCTCCATAGAGACGCCCCGAGCCGAGCGAGGTGATCGGCTGCAGCTTCTGGCTGAGGGTGCACAACTTAATGCATCACGCTTGGGGCTGAATGGGGGGTACAATTTATGACTATTTTTCCTGTGAACCTTGAACCTTAAAGGGATCCTTGGCAAGCTTGATTTTCTTCCAGAAACAGTCTGGAATCATCCTTCACAGCTTTCTTGGTTTATCTGAGGACCTGTTTGGTGTGTGCTGATATTAAGTGGCTGACCCAAAGTCCCCTTGCAAATCAAGCATTTGACCCCCATCAGGAGAAGGGGGAGCTGACCTGCTTGCTGCCTAGTTGAGGCCTTGTTCTGTCTCTCTTACCTCAATATGTAACTTGGGAGTGGGGTCTTTGAATGTCGTGGAGGAAGGGGGAATTGTGACAATGTTTGTATACCAATATGATACACTTCAGCATCACGGTCCTGATTTTCTTCTGAGTAAACTGAGACTTGAATGTTACCTCTCCCCCTCCCAAATTTTTGAACAAAGTGATTGAGATGTAAAGTTGATTTAAAACCAAGGCCTCTTGATTGCAGATCCGATGTTGTGGTCTTGTGCTTCTCCATTGCTAATCCGAACTCCCTGAATCATGTGAAAACAATGTGGTGTCAAGAGATCAAACACTTCTGTCCTCGCACCCCAGTTCTTCTGGTGGGCTGCCAGCTGGACCTTCGCTATGCTGACCTGGAAGCCGTCAACCGAGCCAGGAGGCCGTTGGCAAGGTAGAGTTGGATGCAGATAACGCTTTATTCCCCCATAGCAAGGAAGCCTGGGCCTCTGCTTTGCAGAAAGTGCAACATCCTGGCTCCCAAGGAAACATCTGAAGTGGCCTTGCATGTCCATTTTTTTAGTTGATAACAAAATACAAAAAGTTAAAAACAACATTAATTTTGTTTTCAAAGTCAATTAATCCATATCTGGAGAAGGGGTGTCCCAGATTAGGCAGGCCCCCTCAGATGTTTAGGACTTAGTCCATCAGCACTCATGGTCTTCATTGTGCATCCAGATCCAGATAGAGTCAATCCTGAGGCCAAAGGATTCCAAGAATACGTCCCTTATCACGAGTGGGGTCCATCAGGGTCATTCAGTGAGCCTGAACAGTGTGCGTCCTCTTCTTTTTTGCTCCAATTTGTTCACAGGCCTATCAAAAGGGGAGACATCCTTCCACCAGAAAGAGGCAGGGAAGTCGCTAAAGAGCTTGGAATACCCTATTATGAAACCAGTGTGTTTGACCAGTTTGGCGTCAAGGATGTCTTTGATAATGCAATTAGAGCTGCCTTGATTTCCCGGAGACATTTACAGTTTTGGAAATCACATTTGAAGAAAGTCCAGAAACCGTTACTCCAAGCTCCATTTCTACCTCCAAAGGCACCTCCTCCTGTTATAAAGATCCCCGAGTGTCCCGTCCTCAAGATCAATGATGTGGGACACTTACTGGACAATCCATTGTGTGCAGATGTGGTGTTTATTCTTCAGGAACAGACCCAGATTTTTGCTCACAAGATCTACCTAGCTACCTCTTCTTCTAAGTTTTATGATCTTTTCTTAATGGAATGTGAAGAAACGCCAGACCTGACTGAAACCTTTTCGGGTAAAGGCAGAAATCTCCTGTCCAGAACCTGTAGCCCTGAAGCAGACAACCAGGTGGAAGGCAGGGCAGCTACACCATCTTCCTCTTCAACCAATGGTCTCCATCCTGGTTTCCAAGCAGAGCCTCAAGCAGGAGATGCCACCAGCCCGAAACAGGGGCCAGTGCTCTGGGGCAAAGGTTTCACTAGCCTACATCAAGAGATGCACATTAACCCTGTTTCAAAGAGGGTCTGTGCGATGACGGTGGTCAGGATGGAGGCCTCCATCCAGCCCCGCCCTTTTAAAACTGTCCTGCAGTTTTTATACACTGGACAGCTGGATGAAAACGAAAGAGATCTCACCAGGGTAGCTCAGATTGCTGAGATCCTGGAAGTGTTCGATTTGCGGATGATGGTAGAAAACATTACCAATAAGGAAGGCTTTATGAACCAGGAAATTACAAAGGCATTCCATGTGCGGAAGGCGAACAGAATAAAAGAATGCCTCAGTAAGGAGACGTTTTCTGGTGAGTTACCTGAAAAAAATCCCTCTGCTTTGCATTTTGTCTGAATTAAGTTAAAAAAACCTGTCCCAGTCCTCATAAGGACATGGAGGATGATTGTGGGCAAACAAAGATCAGTTGGGTCACCTGAAGGGTCCCAGGAAGGGCAGCTTTGTGCTTGCAGCCAACAATTAGACCTACAGACTTGGGGTAATGCTCTCTTCCTTGAAGAGGGCAGTTAATACTACAATATATTTACCCAAAAAAAGAGAAATCTGAACACCCCCATTACTTTTGAAGCCTGGAGCGGATTGTCCTCTAGTTGCAAAATAGAGCAAAAATGCTGATGTTGAAAGAGAGATCTGAGTGAGGCACCAGCTGTCATAGCAAAGCTGTGCTTCTTCCCCTCTGCTTGGAAGACAGTCTGGTCCTGTTCAGACCACTGAAAAAGGTTAAAATCCCATGGGAGGCCTGCAGAAATAGGAGACCCCCACCCTGGCCTGGGTGCTTTGGACAATCAGCTCACCAAGGCATCTTGTTCTTCAGGCTCACCTCCACTGGCGTCCTGGGGAATTTTAGTTCCTTTGGTAATAACTGGACGAGGGTCCCTCTCTTCTCATTCTCCCCTATTCATGTCCTTCATCCCTTGCCTCATCTCTATCTAGTTTATTCCTCGATTCGCTTTTATTCATTCACCACCAGAACTACAGTTCTAGCTTGAGGGGAAGACAAGTCTCCTATTCCAGCTGTTTATAGAGGCTGCTTTGTTTGAATTTCTAGCCCTTTGCCTTCAGCACATGGGAAACGACCTTTCATGAAGTCCAGTTGTGCTCCATCTGGCTCAAGAGAGTCTCTGCCAGTAGTTCTTGAGAAGAGAAACCTTCCCAACCCTTCCGACCTGCACCAGAGTCTCTCTACCGTGATGTTGCTGCTCTACTGAGTGTCCTCTTTAATTCATTCTGAGACACGGAGGTGTTTGAGGAGAATATATGAGGGTAGACTGGAACAAAACATTAAATGCCAGGGGTTTTGGGCTACAAGAGTTGGGGTTTTGAAGTTCCACTAAATGGCAGCCAAAGGATGTGGAAAATGTTTGGTATTTCTGCCATCCAGTAGCCATAGGGAGTTTTGCAACTCAGGCTAAGAAGCCCTAATGTAACAGCCAGCAGCTGAGGGTATTGGGAAGTGTCTGGGCAGGCCAGGATCAAGTGTACCCTCTCCCACAAAAGTCTCCTGGGTGACTTGGGGCCAACCATCCTCCACCAATCTACTGCACAGGGTTGTGGTTGCAGGCAAAAACAAGGGGAGACCCCCGTCTAAGCTGCCTCAAGCTCCTGGAGAAAAGACAGAATATAAATGTTGTTACTAGTAATACTACTACTACTACTGTCTCACTGCATTTACATGACCTATAAAACTGGTAAATTTGGCCCTCTTTAATTTTTGCCAGTGAAGCTCTTGTTGAACTCAGCAAGCAAGAACTTCTGGCATGGTTCCTCTGATGGAGGTTCAGGGTTTAATTGCTCTGTTGCTCATTTAATGTTTGTCCTTCCGTTTGTCCTCACTGAAGAACCTTCTTCGCAGAAATTCTGTGAAGTAGCCAAGTCATGTGCTGTCTTCTGTGTTCTTTCTGACTCTCACCTTTGGCTGCAAACACCAGCAGTCACAGGTTGTTGTTTTGTTCCTTCGATCCCCTAACAGATGTGACATTTGTGTTGGAAGATGGAAAGATAAATGCTCACAAACCACTTCTAATCTGTAGCTGTGAATGGATGTCTGCAATGTTTGGAGGATCGTTTGTGGAAAGCTCAAACAGTGAGGTATTGTCCTCTTTGGCTTGTAACCTCAGAGGTATGGTCTGGAGAGGGAACTTGCCTTGGGTTTCAAGAATGGTTCTCCCTTCTGGAGTACTCTTGATAATGTATGATTGGGGATTCCTCTTCTCCCGTCTCCCCCCTTAGCTTTCAAATGCTTTCTTCTCTGCACTAGTTCTCAGAAGATACCTGATTGTTGGGGGTTGGGGACAAGGTGGTCTCTTTCTCCCATCAGCATTCAGTCCAGGGATACCCTCACGAATGAAAAAGCCAGGCACTCTACAGAACTAGGTTGACCTCATCTTAATTTTAATTCTGCTAATTTGTAGTGCTTCAGAACTCCACATAAAATCAATAAATCCTTAAATGTGAAAAGTATTAGAAAGATCAGGGGGTCACCAGGCTATCCAGGCAAACAAAAGACTAGTAGCAGAAGGTAAAGAAACTGTCGTGCGGTGATACAGTATTGATGACCTCAAAGAATAGCAATATGGCTTTGATTAATTTGTAGCACCATCTGAAATGATATTCTCATTATTCCTCATATTTTAACTGCTGGGTCTTTGCTTTCAGCCTGATTGTCAAGGGGATGCTCGTGCCCATCAAGGGAAAATAATGAACATCAGCAATGCTGTGTCAAACACACACACAGCCCCACATACACATTATGCACTTAATATTCTGGAAGCCTGTATTCTACTGAAAAAAAATTCTCATTACTTTTGAAACAGCAGTAAGCATAATTCCCTTCCTGGAGGCACTCCCAGCAGGTAGTTCATTAAAAATACATACCTTGATTCAGTAAGCTGTGCTCTACAACAAGAATGAATAAAATAAAATTTTATACATATATATACACATACATATATGCATACCTACATGCATACACATATATATATTCTACAATCTGGTTCCTAGTTACAAAAACTAATAATGTATATTCTTCTTGGTAATCTTAAAATTAATTGCAAAGCCCTGTTTTTTCATAGCACATGAAGCTCTCAGTACCCATCGCCTTTCATTGCTTTGTTTGGGGAGAGTGATGGAAATGAAAGGAGCAGAAGCTGGTTCAAGACGTGGAGTGCATGTAAAGACTGAGGCAGTTCGACATAAATATAACGAGCCCTTTCTAATTTATTTATTGTTCTGAAATTCTGCAGGAAGAATAGGTTATTTGCAGCATTAAGTCAGGCATTTGTGCTTACTCTCAGTAACAGCCAGGAAAGACAAAAAAAACTCCTCTCTTGAATCCTTGCTGAGATGGTGGGTCTTTGCCCTCCTCTAGTGGCAACTCTACGTGTTCTCCTTGGCTTATTTTGTGTGCTTTAGGAAGCAGCAGGCATGGATGTTTGTGTTTAGCAGAATGTGCTTTTAGAAATTGCATGGGTAATACAAGAACTTCATTAGTGGGGAAACCCTCAGGAAGAAGAGTTTGGGCTCAAAGCCAATATAAATCAGGGATTCTGTGATTGCCTGTCATCCAAGATCTGACCCTGCTCTGTTTTTCCACAATCAGCCATGGGCCATTTGTTGTGATGAGGATATGTGGTTCTGCTGTAGGAGAAGATTCATTTGTCTTAAGAGAAGAGAAGCAATGAGTGACGGGACTTTGAAGAAGAAAGTCTGCTCTGGGTGATCAACCTTTGCCAATACCTTTCTCCTATTGGACTTCACCTGTCCTTTCTGGGCTTAATTCAGGAGGGAAGATGCACAGTCAGCATGGAAAATTTGGAAAACCTTGATGATTGAGATGCTTTGAGAGAGCTTCTCCTCTTTCTTCACTTGATGGTGCGCTCTCCTCTGTTCCCCAACATAAGCATTGATTCTTTGGAGAACATGACTTTGAAAATGCTAAGAACATTGCAGAATTATTGAAAGTCATTGTCCTAGGAAAGGTAATACTGCGAAGGGCTGAAAAATAATAAGCTTCCAGAAAGCATCTCTGAATTATTTTTAGCTGTAGGTGTTTATATTAAGCACAGACAATTGCTAACTCAGAGGCAGAGCCCCAAAATGGAGAGTCCTTGACTTTGAGTATACACTGTGCCTATGTATTCTTCTTCATCCACGTGAAGGCATGTGGCATGGATCTCTTATGTGCAAATATAAGTGTGCCTTTCCACATGTGATCAAGCCAAGGATAAGCATTTCCTTTGTTCATTTTTGGAATGAAATGCTTTCTGGTTGTAGTGTGACCCTGAAATTAGCAGTGTGGTGGCTCAGTTGTACTACTTTGACAAGAGGCACTTGTCAAAACCTCCATTTATTTAAGTGGATGTAGGATCAGCAGATGAGAATTTAGGGAGCTGAAGGTTCAAGGTGCTACTCTTTGGGGGCACAAATGGCCTCTTGGCAGGAGGCTCCCATGCAGCATCCTGAAGGGAATTCAAAAGTGATCTTTCCATCTTAACAATGATGTTGTCTGAAGCTGCATTTTTCTAATGTCATTGTGAGTGATGAAAGTCAGAGTTCTGCTGCTCATAGTTTAGCCATCGAGTTGGGAGAATGAGGAAGATAAGTTAGAACTGAGGCATAAATTGGGTCCCTGAGTCAGCCAAGTCTTGACTTTCACAAATGAGAAGAGGGCCTGGAACAGAGAGCAGATCAGGGTCTAGCAAAATTGAATTATCAAAGGAGTTTAAGATGCCCGCCTTCAGTCCAGCTCTGTCCTAATCTGTGGTGTCTTTCCTTCCTCCACAAAACCTCAAGCTCTATCATTGCCATTTTCTCTGCTGTTGAAGAACTGGAGCGGGGCCAACTCTTTCTAAAAATGAGTCAATCAGAGGTTGGCTTCAAATTACACAGCTGCATTTTGATCAGAAAACTGATCTGTGCTCTAGGAAGAGCTGGGAGCATCTGGCATAGGATGATCAGGTCTCTGAGGCAGATGTCCAGAGCATCCTCCTCTCCTCCTCTGAAAACTGTTTCATTACATGTTTCACTGGAGGTTTGCCTTTAGGACAGCCATTTTGTTTTGGCATCCATGACATTTCTCAGATTTTGAAATGTATTTATCAGCTCCCCCCAAAACTGCATGCTGTTGCTGCTTTAGCATATAGCTCTCCATAGACAACCTTCATCTATTCTGATTGTAGAAGTTTGGTCTTCTTGGATGAACTCCATTGACTTCATGGACATAACTAGGTGACTTTCTGAGCAGTGATATGGAAATGGCTTCCCTGTGCCACCTTCTGGGATGTCCAGTGTCAATTGTAGGTTTTCCAGTGGTTTCCATGAAATGGTTAAAGAGGATAAGATGTAGGCCAACATCCTGGTTTTCCTCTTGTAAGATGAAATCCCGATTAGTGTACTGCCTTGAGGAAACAATAATTTTGATGAAGGCCAAGATGACTCGGTGAAAACAAAGTGGCTGAAGTGCTACCAAATGCTTTGCAAGGGAAAAGAACCAATTTCATTCCAGCCACATGAAAGCAGAATTATATGTAGAAGAAAGATTGTGAAGAGACAGTATTAATTTAATACAATGCTCCTCCTGATGGGATGGTAGATCCTCCATGATAATAACTGCAGATGCATTTGGTAGAAGAGCAACCTGCCCTTAGTGTTGGTGCATTCCATGGAAAATGAGATTCATTGCTGGGAATCAGGTCTGCATCTTACGTTCAAGACTTTGAGCAATGGCACAGTAAATCAACTAAGCTACTTAGCATATTGTAGCACACATTTACAGTGGGAATTGTTTCTGCAGTTGCAACTTTGTGTTACAGACTGTGTGTGTGTACAAATTCCACAAGATGAGCTATTGCTCACGAGGGAGCACCACAGCTTTGGGTCAGGGGTACTTGTATTGCAGCGGCCTCAAATCTTAATGTGTATTTTAATTGTGTGCTTTTCGATAGATCCAAGTAAATGTACCATGATTATGTCTGGGAGGAGATCTTTTTGGAAATAATTGTTTCTCTAGTTCTGAAAGTAGACACAGCACGCTAGAAGCTCATGGAAAGCCTTGATCTGCCCCAAAATGAGGACCAAATGCAATTTTCAGGGGCTGGAAAGCTGGAGATTTCTGTCCCCCGTACTCTCTTTCTTTCAGTTTGGGGGAGGCTGTTCCCTCTTTTCTAGATATCTCACAGCCCTCTTTCTCCTGGGCTGGGTTATTTTCTGGCTTCCTCACTGTTTCAGGTTGTTCTTCCCAACATCACTAAGACTTCCATGCAAGCTGTCCTGGATTACCTGTACACCAAGCAACTCTGCTGCAGCCAGGATTTGGACCCCCTTGAATTAATTGCCCTGGCCAACCGATTCTGCCTCCCCCACTTGACCGCACTGGCAGGTGAGCCTTCAGCCTTTGCCCTCCCTGCCCTGCCAGGGATCCGGGCAGGATCAGCTCCAGGCGCTTTGTTTTCTGAAATGCAATCTACATTTCCAATGAGGAAAACATCATGTTCCCTCCACCCGCATCTCTCTGTGCTGAATTAATTGAGCCCCCTGGAAAAGCCTGTGCCTGCTTAAGAGACCAAAAGCAAATAACAGGCTGCAATTCATAATGCCCTTTAGGCAGCTTGATTCTTCTTAATTGAAAGAGTGTGAATATTCAAGTTCCCATTCTAAATCTTCTAAGCGTGATAACATTTTAAGCAATTGAGTTTAAGCAAATCTTGCAGAAAGGAGCAGCCCAAGACCCATTTATTACTCCAGCCTGACTTGGTTAATTATTGTGTTAGTGTTCTTGGCATTAACTACCATCACAGTTATTCCCCCTCTCCCCTTGCCTCGAAGAGGAGGGGCTGGGCGGGAGAGCCTGCCTTGGCCAAGGCTGGGCGGGGAAGGGCAGGCGGGAAGGGGCCTCCCGTGAAGGGGTTTCGCCCATACAGCTGATCGTTGCTTCTCTCCCACAACAGAGCAGCAAATGGTGCAAGCACTCACCAGAACAGCCATGAGTGGCGTAAGCATAGATGGAGAAGTGCTGTATGTTTTGGAAATTGCCCAGGTTGGTGTCATTCTACTGTAAATACTTTTCATACTAGCGACATTGTAAAAAATGTACAGGCAGTCCTCAACTTATTCATTTAGTGACCATTTGAAGTTACGACAGGACTGAAACAGTGACTTTCGACCATCACAGCATTTCGACATCAATCTGAATTTCACAGATCAAAATTCAGGCGCTTGGCAGCCAGCATGTACAGTACTGTGCAAAAGCCTCAGGCTACCATCATCCACTTCATTGTTTTAGCAAAGTTTTAATGACCATCCATAATTATTTTTCAGTCTCTGTATTAAGATTCATACAGAAAATACAGGAACTAAGTACACAACATTTAAACACAATTTTCAGAACAAAATGGCTTCTTCAGGCAAAAGTCAGTCTTAAATAATCAGTCTTCAATACTTGCCACTTTAGCCTGTGGAAGCTGTTTTTTTTCTGCCTTTCCCTGTTTTTGAATACTGCATATACATTTCCTGTAATTTCTGGTTGTATTTTAATAAAGAGAATAATTACAAGACACAATTATATATGGTTGTTATACCATTGCTAAAATAACAAATCTAGTGGTGGCCTAAGACTTTTGCACAGTCCTGTATTTACAATGGTTGCAGCAATCTGGGGTCATTTGGTTGCCATTTGTGACAAGCAAAATCAATGGGGAAACCCAAATTTGCCTCTCAATTGCATGGATCAGTTAACAACTGCAGTGATTCTTTTAACACTCATGGCAAAAAAGGTAGTAAAATCAGGTGCAACATACTTAACATTTGTTTAGCAATGTTGGTTCTGATTGTGGTTGTAAGTTGAAGACTGTCTGTACTTTCTTCTGGTGAATGATTTATAACATTTTCTGCGCATCCCAGTTCTCCTCCACAAAGGCAAGGCGGATCCCAGCTCCTTCACAGTTGGAGATGGGAACAAAAGGAGCGCCTGGTTGCTCTGGACTACACGTATCATCTTCCATAGTCAGCATGGTTGGGAAGACAGTGAGCACCAGAGATGCCCATCCCAAATACGGGTGGTTCCCAGAGTCCTGGCATGGCGAAAGCCCTCCCTGCTTTGCCTCGCAAATGCTTCCATTTCCTCCGTGTGCGACCCAGAGTCACCTCTGGGCCTGGTCATCCACAGAGTGCCCTTGACCACCCCCTGGGCTGTTGGGACGGTTTCTCTAAGTGAGCAGCGGACGCATCCCCGCACCAGTGAGCCGTCCCACCTGAAGCCCTTTCGCCTGATTCAGAGAAAGCCGCCAAGAGCTGCTTCCCCCAGGCCAGGTGTGCGCCCTGGAGGTGGCTTCACCCCTGGACAAGTGCTGCGGCCTTCACTCCCATGTGCTTCTCTTCCAGTTCCACAACGCTCAGCAGTTGGCAGCTTGGTGCCTGCATCACGTCTGCACGAACTACAACAGCGTCTGCTCGAAGTTCCGAAAGGAAATTAAAACGAAATCTCCCGGTAAGAGCTTCGGCAAGCTTTCTCCATCGCCTTCTCTCGATACTTGTATCTGCCTTTCCCCCTTTCTCCTTCGGGCCTGTGACGAAGAACGGGTTTCCGCCAAAGCTCACCTGTAGATTTTCATTGTAGCGTAATTCACAAGGCCCTTTTTGTAGCCGAGGAATCGCCGGAAGCCAAGGATGCAAAAGGGTTAGTCGCAGAAGGGACACAGCCCTGGAACTGCCGATCTGGCATGTGGGCTGTTTCAGTTTCAGATATTTTGATGATCTCTTCTGTAGAACAGGAAGGCCCGTTCCGAGTTACGGAAGTCTCGCATTTTCCATAAGTGAACTACCTCTTTTCGGGGGTTTCTACCCGAGAACATAATATCCGAAAGCAGACGTAGAGAGCGACGTCCTGCGCCACAAACACGGAATCCCGCACGTCCTCGGCCCCATCCCATAACAACCTGAAACTTGATGGAGTTTCGACAAGGGAAAAGTGGCCGCCCCACCCAGAAATCAGCACAAGTGTTCAGATTCTGCGTTCCTCACTTTTCCTAAGCATTCGGGCTTCAAGGGAAGAGACGGGTGTCGGAGGTGTTGCAGGTTCAACGTACGGTCAAGCTGATTAGGCGCTGTCTGTCTATCGCAGATAATCAGGAACATTTTGAGAAGCACCGCTGGCCCCCCATCTGGTACCTCAAGGAGGAAGACCACTTCCAGCGGGTTAAGAAGGAGCGGGAGAAGGACGAGCTGGCCCTCAACAAGCATCTCGCAAGGCGCAAGTGGTGCTTCTGGCGGTCCTCTGCCGCCCTTGCCTGAGTAAAGCAAAGGCCGACACGTCTCGGCTGAAGCTGGGGACGTTTCCAGCCCTGCCCCGGACAGCTGGACTCGCGGGACCTGCGAGGGCTTTCCCCTGGGCTGCTCCCCTTCCTTTCGGGGTCTCCCACCGGGCCGAGGGCTCAGCAGGCCGGCGGAAGAGACCCGGAGCCGCCTCGTGGAGCCCACCTGCCCATTCAGGGACCGCCACGGCTAGGAGCACACGGTCACCCTCAGGAGCGGGAAGTGCTCTCTGAGGCGGTAACTCTGCAGTTTTAATAAGCTACAACTGGTGCCCCCGTTCTCCCTTTCGTACTAAATGACCAGAAATTCAGTGTTTTGACCTCTGAAGCGAACCTATTTTTATACTTGTGAATGAAAGTGCCTGCGTGGGGGGTCTGTAGATGAGCGTCTTGAAATAATACTTGGGTGTCATTTTCTCCCCGAGATTGCGAAATGATCCAGGTTTAAATCATCTGTTCCCTTTCACCACCTCCATCAGTCTCCGTAGTACTGAAAACAAAACCGCGGCTTTAAAAATCGCCCTGGAATTGTTAGCCTCGCAGCAAATCAAGTTTTGCTGGCAGATGCTGGGCTGCATTTGTAACAATTAAATCCTTGCTTCTTCTGTCTGATAAAATGAGATGCAACCAGATCCATCAACAGCAGAAGTCGTTAAGACTGTACTCGTCGACCAGCTGAAGGATATCGGGTCGCGCGCTCCGTTTCACCGAGTTCGGGCGCGAGCGAGCGAGCACAAAGAGGCCTTTTCTATTTCACATCCAAAGGCAGCGAAACTGCTCGTTTGGATGGTGTCTCCAGAACTGCGTCGGGCGTTTCTTTGGAGAAACTTCTGCACGGCAGTCTCTGCTCCGTTGTACGTACTCGCGTGTGAAGGGCTCCTCAAATAAACCTACTTTTCCCATTTCTGTCATTCTCCAGAACAACAGACCATCATCCACCCGCATTTTAATAGCGTCACTCTGGTCCGAGTAATCCCACTACTTCTGAAAGGACGGCTTCCGAACGAGGCTCTCTGGGCATCTTGTTCTTTCCTAAAAGGGCTGGGAAATCTCCCCTCTAAAACCCCGACTTTGGGGGAATAGCTTTTGCCAAAGAGGTCCAGGACCTTCGGGAAACAGATTTCCAGCGTTTGCAGGTTATCTGGCTCAGCACTGTTTTTCAAAATACTTTGGGGTCAATGGGCTACACTTCTGTCCCTACATTCCTGGGGCAGAAAAGTGGGGGCTGGACTGGAAGACCCGAGACTGTGCAGATAGTCCTTGAGTTGGGACGGGCCGCTTAGTTATGATGGACGCCCCCAGATACTTACGCCTGCTTCCAAAGTTGCCATGGCTGCCTCTTTTCTCACCACGTTATCACGTACTGGGTGCTTGGCAACCAGCCACAATTATGGCTGCTTAAGGCATCCCACTGTCACATGACTATGGATTTTAATTACAGTTTTGTCTTTTTGCTGGAAAGTGGTATTAACATCCAGTTTCCAGCAAAAAAACGCCCGTAGCGAATTGTGAGTTCGCTTAATGACTGTGACATTCACTTAACAACCGCTGCAAGAAAGATTATAAAAGCAGGTTCGATCACAGGGTGACCTGCTTTATAACGATCACAACTTATGACCATAATTGCCAGGCTCAGTTGTGGTTCTAAGCTGAAGATTATCTGTGTCCTCTTCAGGTGGAGCTGAACCTGGACTGCTCACTCCCTACAAACAAGCAGATTGTGGGGAGACCCTCCCATGTGCACTCTCAGTTCCTTGGAGGAATATAAATAAAGTCCTTTTTTAAAAAAGCTCGCTCCATTTACCATCGTCATATGTGGAGATAAAGCAGATGAATAAATAACCCACCATCAGGGAGCTGGATTTCTCAGCCTTTGAGCAATCTTGGGCAGAGGTTCCTCAGGTGGAAGGATCCTCTTTCCACACCACTGTGAATCAGGAATCGCTGCCCACCTTTCCAGGGTGCAGAAGTGGAAGCCACCGGCTCTGCTTCAAGCAGCAGGGTAGATTCTGACGCCGCAGCAATCTCTGTGCTGTATATATTAAATATAATCATTATTTCCAAAAAATCATTGTGCTGCTTCTTACAAAGGGCTGGGAAGGCGAAGGGTATTTGCAGACACCGATCCGGTTTGGCCAAGGATTGCAAGAGAGGAAGCCAAGGAGACACGTTTTGTGGCTCGGATTTCAGTCCTCTGACTCGAGCAAGGCTTGGACTTCTAAGCACAGGGGGGCTGCTTTATGTGGAGCAGAGCCCAAGGCCGATGGCATCCTTCCAGCAACGATCCGCCTCTGGACAGGGAGCTATGGGGCTCAGCCCACCACCCGTCCCCTGAATCGCTGCTCAGTTCAGACGGGGGGAAGAGGCAGCCTACTGTAAATCGTTTGCACCTGGTGCGTTGTGTAAGCATTGCTGCTGCACCTGGCCAGACCAGTGGTTTTCCTCTTGACACATGGAGAGGAGTAAATGAGCCAGGGGCCTTTGCAATAACCAAGAGTTGAACTACTTAAGAGCTTCTGTCGCCAAATGGCCGGTTCATTTGGTGCATTCTGCCTTCTGGCCTTTAAGCTTGGTGGAGACTTATTTTTGCCTCTGTTTTGGGAAAAGCATCTCAATAAAATGGTTTAGCTATACAACCTTTCCTAATCATGGCCTTGACTCTTCTCTTTTCAAAGAATGTGTTAAAAGCGATACGTGCTTCTTTCCAGGGTCTTTCAAGACCCCTTCTCCTGGAATCCTTTTGGGGATGTGTTAAAACCCAATTGGGCCACGTGGCCGATGGAATTATTACCTACCAAGGGACAGTGTTGTTGTTCAGTCGCGCAGTCATGTCCGACTCTTCGCGACCCCATGGACTACATTACGCCAGGCCTCCCTGTCTTGCACTGTCTCCCGGAGTCTTCCCA
>JANHZU010006900.1:0-11537 GCA_032468055.1 Acrochordus granulatus | reverse complement strand
GCTCCTCTGATGAGACCTGTCCAGTATGGTTGAACCTCTGGCAGAGCTCTCATCTTCATTAGAGCACACAAGCCCCCTAACCACAACAAGGTGGTGCCTCACTGGGGGGACCAAGGGACAGTACCAGAGTAGTTTTCTTCCCAGGGAACGTAAGAGCATCAGAAAAGTCACATTTGCTGGGTTTGCTGTGCAAACACCTATCCCAAGCTTCCAGAGGACGACAGGCCCAGAACTGTCTCCTTTTTATGGAATGCAATTTTGATCAATGGAAATGTAGGTCTGATCATCCAACTCAGCTCTGTGGGGCTAAAGAAGCAGTTAAAAGACTTGGAAGGCAGTTGTTCCTTCCAGATGAGTCCTGCCACAGCCTGGTGGTTATTGCCACCGATTAAGATGTGGATGAGAAATCAACCAAGCAGACACAAAAAGTCTGGAATCGAGACACAACTTACCTGTTTTGGATTAAAACCCCTCATTTAACACCATTCAGAAATTCCGAACATTTTGTGGTAACAAATGGCGAGCCCAGCATTTTCCATACCACACTTCTAATTAAGAACAGAGACACACCACCAGGCTTCGCCCACTTGCATTCGGTGCAAATGAGTTGTATCCACTTCAGGTTGAAAGTGTCTGGGCTTCACACCTGACCAAAGGTGGGAAGCTGTGAGTGGAAGCAGAAAAACATATTTTTCCTGTTCTTGAGCTCTCGATGTTCTGCAGTTGAGGAATGGGCTCAAGTTCCTTTATTGAGTGCACAAATCTGTTTGTGTTATTGAGAGAGAAAGCAAAGATGCAAAATGAAAAAAAGACTTTTCACTCTTAACAGTACAAAATAAGATTTATCTTCACTTAAAAAACAACCAAACAACCAGCGGTGAAAGATACGCCTCAACTTATGACCACAACCGTCAGAAGCTGACTGGGAAAGTTGCAAATTATGATAGTATGACTCTGGGACACTGCAATCATCAATACATGCCAGTTGCCAAGTGTCCAGATTTTGATTATGTGACCGTTGTACACTGTGACAGCTGTAAGTTACTTTTTTTAGCACCATTGTAACTTCAGTCACCAAACAAATGGCTGTAAGTCAAGGACTACCTGCACAGACAGACTTAAATCCCAGAGACAGAGCAAGAATTGTGCAGGGAGACGAGTCTTCTGGGGGGTCTCGTGAAACGCAAACCACACACCTGTCAGGAGCCTTCTAGATTTTAAGAACATTGTTCAAAACGTTTTTTCAGGGCAGCCGCATCACAGCAGTGGCCCCGAGAGTCAAAATTATGAAAAAAGAAGGAATCGATGAAATGGCTTCATATTATTACTTTAGAACATAAAAATTAATTCTTCAGGAAAAAAATAAGAGAATTTGATGATGAATTCATAATTATCACTCCAAAACACAGGAAAACATACAAAACATGCAAACTTTTTTTAATTAGCGTCTGATATATTTGTTGTGTTCACTACAACTGAGTTATTTTAAACTGTTTAAATTATTTTGTTTGTTTCATGAAAAGGTCATTAGGATTTCTTAGACTTTTTACAATTTTTTTACCTTTACAATGTTAAAAAATACTTCATTTTTTGAAGGATTCTTCATGGAGGCGATGCAGCACAACTTGATTTTAATACTATCCAGTTATGTTGCTTTAATCAGGGAAAATTTTGTGAATAGATGTGCACGAAGCAGTGATCAGAGGCAACAAGGGGGCTTTCTAAATCCCAAGTAGCATCTAGACTGGGCTTTGGGGAAATGAATTGCATACCAGGTAAGCAGCAAATAAATGTTTCTCCTTGCACGAAATTACCGACTCTGCTTTTAGAGGATTTCTTCCCAAGCTAACACTTTGCAAAATTGGCACTGGCATGTTCCTTTAAGCCCAATTTCTTTAATCACGACTCACCGAAAAAATCCACAGGTGGCTTGCTTCACACAAGATTTAGGGCATGCACCAGATAATCCATGTGGTAGGTGAGTCCGGGAACGTCCCTGGCATCTACGTGGGCGCATTTGGTGAATGTTTCCCACTACCAAACTACTCTGGTAATGTGAAGAATGTCTGCTCTGCCAAAAACTATCACATCCTTGTAATGTATTGGGGCGAATTGTTGGGAGTGCTGCACTTTGTAGCACTAAAATTTAATCAGCCTAATGCAGCTCCAGCAAAAAGCAGTTCTCCTTCAGAAGCTTGAAGATTCAATCCAATTCCCACTCCTGCCAAGGGAGCAGAACCCTTGCCTCTTCTCTGTTGGAGGCCTCTGGGGCTGGGCCAGGATCCCTGTGCTGATGGTCCCAGTCCCACTCCCGCTGCTCTGAAGGGATGTTTCCTGATGGAGGAGACGGCAAGGCTCAGTGCAGCGCAGCCTGGCTTGAGGACAGCACTGCTTAGGACGCGGATGAGAAGAGTCGGCCTTCTCCAGTTGGTTCGTTCAGCACACTCTTTACCTGGCTCTGCAGGTGAAGTCTGTCTACCTTTTCTGGAGGAGGGGCAATTCAGGTGGCATTAAATCGACCACACACAGTGGGAAAACGGCCAGGCCAGGATGCCCCCTCCTTCTGAAAAGTTCCCGCTGGAACCTTCTCACTCAGGGAGACCGATGAACCTTGCTCACGTGGAGACAGACCCCACCGCCTGAGCAAATCTTTCTGCCTCCATGTTACCGTTCAGAGAGGCTCCGGGGACATGTCCTTCGCAAAGCATAAGCAGGTAATGAGGATTGCTCTGAGCAACGCTGAGACACTCCCTGCCTTATCTAGGAACGCTCATTGCCTCAATGCGCGGGCCAGAGAGAAATGTGAGGACTCCACGTACCGCCTGGGGAAAACGGCCAAACCTTTGCGACGACATGGTCAAGATCCTCCAAAGTCCCACCCGAGCTGATAAACGATGGTTGCCTCAACATCACGGCCCCATTCGAAAGGGCTGCATCTCCTGCACGGTAAAAGGCGTGCCGTGATTCGGTTCACGCAAAGTTTACGTCAGCCGCAGCTGGTGAAACAACCTTCTGAAGTTGCACCAATTGGAATAAACCACCCTGCCACTTAAGAGTCATTTAATCAGTGGATTCTAATTATACCCCTAAATTATCCACCCTCAGAATTACATTTACTCTCGTATACACCTTGTTGTGAATGTACAATTAGACCACAAGAAATTATTAGACCTTGTATTTGTCTTTGGATTTTAGATCCCGTTCTTCTCCAGAAGCTCAAAGCGCCACACTTTCCTCCTAACAAGAACCCTCTGGAATAGGCTGGTTAACCAAAATCAGCCAGAGAGCTTCTGAGGCTGGGGGGGGGGCTGTACCTAGGACCCCCAGGTCCTTTCTTCAAAAAGCAGGAGCGAACCCTGAACGTATCCTCTGATGTCAACTTCCAGGGAGGTGAGGCTGGCATCATCCAACTGGGCGCCTGCAAGAGTGGCAACAGGCTGGGGGTTGCAACCTCGTGAAAGGACCTGCCCTGCTCTCTGCTAAAGACACTGCTGAATTAAGAAACTGGCTCTGGTTATTCCAGTCAAGGCGACCCTCCCAAAAAGCAGCACGAAGACTTAAGATTACATACATCAAGCAGAAAGACAAAGAACCTGGATTTTCAAGCAGAAAAACAAAGAACCTGGACACCAGCTGATCTAAAGACAATATGGAGGGCAGAATACCCAATACAGAAGTAACACTACTGAAAATTAGATGAGCAGCTTTACATTAAGTAAATGTAATCTCACCAGGCTTAATAAGTTTGATGAACATTCCTTCTGCCCAGAAGACGGTATCTTCCAACCTACCAGAGGTAATTGCAACAAATACGCAAAACCCCAGATAAAAAAATGATAATAAGGGTTTTAAACAGCTTACTATCTTTTAAACAATCATTTACAAGTATAATTCTGCCCCGTAAACTCACATGTCTGTGCACACACCCTCCGTTCACATTGCAAGCTCCGTACTGCAGGTGGCTAAAACTCTCCACCACTCATGCGTCTTTCCATGAGTTTAGCGATTGCACTGACATCTTGTGGTTCAAGAGGAAATCCTAAGTCGGTCTGTTGAGTCATGAATGCAGGAGCCAACATTTTCCACTTGAAACGGTTACTATATTTACATTCTCATTTCCTCTTCTGCTTCCAAACACAATGAATGGATCTGCTTTGGGTGACTGTCTGCCTGGGCTTCCCGTTGCCTCATGATCCTCAGGGGGCAAGTACAATCTCAGGCTTCACTGGAGAAGCAAGTCAATATTCACAGCAACATCTATTGCTGCACCTCAAGCTCCCAGGAAGATGAGGAGGCCACCTCACCACCCCAGTCTGCCAGTGACCTGGAGGCTGACCCCCAATGCCATAGACGGGGTCGGATCACAGCAGTGGGCTGCCCACGGGTTCTCCAGGCAGGGAGGAGACTGCCCCTTCCCTAAAGCCACGCACAATGGAGCTGAGCAGGCTCTCTCTCAATCAGGGGATTCATGCACAGACTGGCCTCAAGCCTTGGACTTCTCCTGGACACCTACAGGATGTGGATGGTCCTCAAAGGTGACCCTGGTAAGAGCTGAACTTGATTACAACGGGTTGGCCTCCCCTGCTTCCCGAGCAGGAGAGATGGCTTTTTCTCCCAAGAACCTCAAGGGAAAAATCTTTAACCTGCTTCCTGCAGCCAGGCTGAGCATCTAACGTGGAAGAAACATGTCTTCTCTATTTTGATCCTAGACTTTAAGGATTTATTTATATAACGGGGGGAATAATTAACAGTTTACAACTTTATTGAAGACTGAATTGGTTAATATTTACATTTGAGGAAGATTTAAACCAGGGCACTCTAAACAGGGCTATAATTTTAGAACAGATCAAGACAGACACATATAAAAAACAGAAGCCACACTTTTGCTTCTCTCGCAACAAACACGCTCAACTTCTCTGCAAACAACAGTTAGCATTTCTTGATTCGGTTGGCTGGAAGTTTTGATTTGTCCAGATCATCAAAGTAGGGGTGATTCAGGGCCACGCGGCCAGAAATCCTTTTCGCGGGATCATAGATCAACATTTTCTGTA
This sequence comes from Acrochordus granulatus, assembly GCA_032468055.1. Lineage (NCBI taxonomy): Eukaryota > Metazoa > Chordata > Lepidosauria > Squamata > Acrochordidae > Acrochordus > Acrochordus granulatus. Next base: position 6,486 of record JANHZU010006900.1, on the reverse strand, counting down.
AGTCAGAACAAAGGCAAAGGCACACGTCACCCAGCACAATCCATGGGCAAGAAGGACGGAGCGGTGGGCATCCTTGGCAAAGAGGAAACTTTTGAGCCAGGTTCAGTCCCAATTCCAAAGACTTCCAATCGTTTCAGGTCATTTTTGGAGTTTAGATTACGTGCTACTGGCACCCTCACAAAATGGATGAAAAAGGGCATGGCCAGGCACAAAGCATGAGTGAAAAGAAGAACACAGCGGGTTATTCTCCGCTGATGCTTCTTCCCTCCCCATGCAAGGCTACTACACTAGCACAGCTTTGCCTTGTTTCTGGACAGGTGTGACACTCCCAAGCAATGCACTGGATGCAACTAGCTCCCATTTTCAGTTTCTAAATGTGCCTCTGGAAAACTGCATTTTATTTATGGGAATAACTGTGTGGACCGTCAAATATTCCAGCGGATGGAACTACGTTTTCCTTAATCCAGGAGGTACGAGCCAACCAAAATGTTACCTTACTAGCAGGCCCCCACTTGCATGAGGGACACACCTGTTTGAAACAAACGGCTGCTGGAAAAACTGTTGATAAATACGACCCACCACGAATCCCGGCTCCCCGAGTGCTGATTCACCACACGGATCTGCAGAGCAGCAGCCGTCTTCCCTCCGCTCACCGCTGCGGCCCTGGCCTGGCCTCCCCCGAGAACCGGACACTGTTTCCCACCCAGAAAGAACACCCAACCCGGCCGCTCTGAGGACGGGCCCTTTCAAGGTCAATGGGCTGGGGGCTCCGCACAGGGGAGGAACGACGCAGCCACTTACCGAAAGCAGGTCCAGCCCATCGTCATCCAAATTTTTCACGTGAGATGCCAGGCTACTCGGCTTCCACTTGGGGAAAGTGTTCTTGTAGTCCTGCAAGGATTCTACTTCCGGCCACACGTCATTGTTGGGGGTCCCCAAAGCTCTACGAAGAAAAGGAGAAAAAGGTGGGTTGAATCTGACCTCGTGGGAGACCCGGGAGGGAGGCTTTGGAGCCCCACCCTTGGAGGGTGAAGACTAAGTTTTATAAGGCCGTCCCACCCCCATCACAAGCTGACACACAACTCTGCAACAGCAGCAAAACAAAGCAAAAACACACACACAAAAAGGGAGGCCCCATTTGGCTGTGCCTGTGTGAATCTGCCTTCCCATTTCCCCAGCACACCCCAGAACTGGGATAAATGGGCAACCGCCTTGAAGCTGGAGAACTTAGTTTTGCTTCCATTAGTCCAGCAGGAGGAGTGTCACAGGATACAACGGGGATGCGTGCGCCCACCTCCTTTCCCTTCCTGAATATGGCAGGGCTTGGATCAGCCCATCATCACCAGAAGCAGCCTCTTGTGAGGCATGGTTGGCAAATGCATTCGGGTGGGTCCTGCTTAATGCCCTGCAGGCTGACTTTTATTTTTTGGCAACAACCTGGCCTAAAGAAAATCCTGTTTCACACTCCTAAACCCATCTGTCAAAAAAGGTAAAGCTGTCCCCTGCCAATCGTGCCCAACTCGAGGGGGCGGTGCTCATCTCCGATTCACAGCCGAGGGAACCAGCGTTGTCTGAAGAGGCTTCCGTGGTCATGTGGCCAGTATGACTGTACACTGAGGCGCATGGAACACTGTTACCTTCTCACCTTATAGGCGGCACCTATTTATCTACTTGCGTTTTTAGACGCTTTCGAACTGCTAGGTTGGCAGGAGCTGGGGCAAGTTAACGGGAGCTCACCCATTATGCAGTGGCACTTGGGCCTTGAACTGCTGAGTTGCTGACCCTCTGGCTGACAAGCTCAGCGTCTTAACCGTGTGGCCCCCGCACCTCCCTTAAACCCATCTGTAGTAGTCGTTAAAGGCTGCAGTCCTAGCTGCATGCAACAGCAACTCATCCTATTGAGCCCAGCAGGAGGAGTTCCCAAGAAATGCACTCAGGGCTACAGGTGAGTAGAGAACCCGTAGGGTTGTTTCCTTGAGACAGGATGGGAATCATGAGCAGACAGATCCCAATTCATCAGGGAGCCCCCAAGTCGTTGATCTCAAGTGGGCATAACGCAGAACCGAGACACAAGTTACAATTTCTATGCACTCCAGGTGATTGTTTTTTCCAGTTCTAGTTTGATACCTGAAGATTCGGAAGAGCTGGTCAATTTCTGAGTCCCCATGAAAGAGCGGCTTCTTGGTTGCCATTTCTGCGAATATGGTCCCGATGCTCCATATATCCACGGGGGTTGAGTAGCGGGCAGAGCCAAGCAAGACTTCCGGTGATCTGTACCACAAGGTTACAACCTAGACAGGAAATCAGCGATGAGAAGGCTTTACCCACTGTTTCTGAAAAAGCTCTAACACATTTTGAAAGTGTTCCAAGTTGAGCACGACTGCTGAACCTCTGTGCGCAGTGGCCCTCTTGGGAAGACCTCTTTCATTCCAGTGGCCATCCGTAACTTTTCCCCACGTGGCACTTGCCCTCCCTCAAAGGGAAGTCCATTCACCTCTTCAAAGGAGGTCTGACCCAACCCGAAGGAGCCACCCATGCCCCCTTACCTCATGTGTGTAGACACGCACAGGGATGCCGAAAGCACGCGCCAGCCCAAAGTCAGCTAGTTTAATCACACCATTGTCATCAATTAACAAGTTCTGAGGTTTCAAGTCCCTGTGCAGAACTCTTCTTGAATGGCAGAAGACGATACCTTGCAAGATTTGGTACAAGTAACTCTGAAGGAATTACAAGAGCGAAGATGGGTTACTTCAGACAGTGGCCATGCAAGCATCCTCTCCCGAGATGGACTTTATGGGATACGTGCAGAGATCCACTGCAGATCTCATGCTAGGAAGCAGAAGCTGGTCTTCTTCCACTGAAAACACAAGTGCCATCAGCCACAGCGGGTACCCACAATCCCCACCCATCCCTTAGCCTAATTTCAGAAGTCTGCTAGGCGTCAGCTTGAGACTAAGGAAAAGCAGTTGTCGCTGGGCAGGAACAGCTCCAGCCACTGGCAGCTTGGAACATTTGAAGCTTCCTGGAAATCCTGTGTGGCAGAAGCAGTCTCCAAAATCTGCTTGGCTTCTTTTGGACTTCATTTGTTTAATGACCATTCAAAATTACGATAGTGACTTTGACTAGTTCTCACACTTATGACTGCCCCACAGTCATGTGATCAAACTTTGGGCACTTGGCAACCAGCATGCATTTACAACAGCTGCGGCATCCTGGAGTCACGCAATCGCCATTTGCAACCTTCCTAGTGGACTTCCGACAAAGTCAATGGGGGAAGCTGGATTTGCTTAACGGGTGTGGCAAAAAACATCATAAAGTCAGCTGCGAACAACTGCATCACTCACATGGAAGGTCCAGTCTCAACTGTGGTCATAAGTCGAGGACTACCTGCAGCATCTATGGCCAATTACAGTGCCATTAAACGATGCGTGCATGATGTTATCAGCCAACACTAAGATTACATAGTTGCATTTCCAATGCAAGTCTGTAAGTCATAGGGTTGCCTGGTGACTTGTCACAAACGTGTCTATGGATACTTTTAGTGTAGATGGATACTTTTCAATATGGACTAGCAATATGTGCAAAGTAATAAGGATATTTAAGCTCATTTAGCGCACGATGGACTTCACACCCACTGTCTTTAACTGATGATGAGCTTTGCAGTTATCAAGCAGGTGTTCTTGGCCGAAAAAATAAAAATAATAACTTTTTATAAACTTTTTCATGCTCTTATGCTGCTTCCACCAATTCCAACTCAAAGACTCACAGCAGAAGTGAGTTACAAAAGACCATTTTTTTCCAGAACCTCATTTTCATTTTATTTTACTCTTTCTTACCTTAACAAGCATATGATCTAAATATTGTCCAGATGGGATAGAATCCAAGTATTTCTTGAGATCCATGGAAAGAAATTCAAAGATAAGGTAAAGCCTTGAGTCTTGCATAAGCACATCCTGAAGACTAAAGAGATTTTTTTAAACAAATGAAGACAACTCAAACTCTTCGCTGTAGCCAACATAAAAGTCCTCTCTAACCACCCAGGAGCATCAAACTCCTTGGCTCTCATTCCCCACAATGCACCAAATTAATGATTCTCCGATTGTACCAGTAATTAATATGCTTCTCTAGTTTGGTCAGATATTCCCAGAGCTGGGAAGGGCCAAAGAGAAGCAATTGTAACTGTGGAGCAGATAAAAAATTCTGGTTTAACACAACATCTAAAGGGCGTTGCAGCAATAGCTTAGACATTTTCATTGATTTTTCGTATCATGAAAACTTCTCTGTTCCACTTAATATTCTTGGCATTTTCCCTGGAAAAGTCTAACATAAACACTCAAGAGCAAGAAATCTTATTGCCCCATTGGGCACAACCCCAGTTAACGTTCCACTTAAATAGACAAACATTTTGTAGCAACAAGGCAACACCACAGCACAACTAGACTTCATAAGGTGCAAATAGACACGGTGGGATCAATTAACACGCATGCTTCTCCATAAAATCAACCACCTGCAGCACATCTCCCCTACTTAGAAGGAAGCCTCACTTAAGTGCATTGGAGCTGACCTCTAGGCAAGAACACTGCAAACTCAAAGACTCAAATCCTGAGATAAAACATATTGTTTTTGTAGTCATAGATATCTTGGAAGGTATTTGATGAGGGCACATTCCCAATGGGGGGTGCAGTGGCTGAGTGGTTAAGATGCTGGGCTTGTTGGCTGGAAGGTCGGCAGCTCGAGACCAGGTGCCGCTCCCGTTATTTGCCCCAGCTCTTGCCAACCTAGCAGTTTGAAAGCATGGAAAAATGCAAATTGGTAAATGGGGACCACCTAATTTGGTGGGAAAGGTAACAGTGTTCTATGTGCCGTGGCATATTGGCAGGCTGGACAAATGCTGGCTCTTTGGCTATGAGACGGAGGCGAGCACCACCCCGAGACATGACTAAAAGGGGAAACCTTTATATTTTGGAGGAGGTCTTGGAGATCATGGATGGCTATTGCCACTTCCTCATTTGAAATTATCTCATCACAGAAAAAATTAAGAAGCCCCATTAATATTTTCTGCATTATATGCAACAGTTCAAGTTTGATTTTTGCAAACATCTCTGTTCCTTCAAGTGGTCCTCCAAAAAGCTGTCAAAATAACATTCAAAGGCCAATAGACAGGTTTACACAGTATCATTTTAATGAGATCACTTGGGTGATGGAGTTTCCATTGCATTCAAATGTCCCTAATTTGCATAATGGGCATATATGGGACTATCAGCATTAGATTTAACAGACATAATCTGTTAAATGAAGAAGTCTGAATGTTATATCCATGGCCCACTGTACTGAAGCTGGTTAAAAAAATCTACCTAAGGCAAATGTAAGATCATTACAATTTTCCTGAGACGGTCTTGAATAGTTTAGCCTTGAATAGTTTAGCATTAGCTCATGGATCGTGGAGGAACAAACTGATAGGACAGGCCACAAATCAAGAACCAGGAATCCCGTTAGGTTGGCTAACAGATTTTCAAGCCTTCGTTTTATTCTGCCATTGCAAAACAACGTCAAGTCCCTCCTCGTAGAAGCAGCCTGCAGGGAACCCTCAACTTACAACCATTTCTTTAGCAAGCGTTCCAAGTTACAAGCACTGAAAAAAGCGATTGACAATCAGTCCTCACACTTACACCACTGCACATCCCTGCGGTCACTTGGTCGAAATTCAGACGCTCGGCCCTGGCATGCATTTAAGACAAACGCGGAGTCCCAGAGCCGCGGGAGCCCCATCTGCGGCCTTCTCGGCCAGCAAGCAAAGTCACCGGGCGAAGCCAGAGTCACTTAATGGCCGCGTGATTCACGTAACAACTGCAGCGACTTGCTTAACAACCGTAGCCAAAACGGCCATCAAACCGGGTGCGCCTCGCTTAACAACTGCCTAGCTGAGGGGGAAATTCTGGTCAAACCGCGGCTGCACGTCGGGGACGGTCGGTGCCTGAGCACGCCGCCTCGGCGGACGGCCGCGACGCGCGGTTGGCCAAGCGCGCGCACGGCGCCAGGGACGGGGCTCCGGGTCCGAACGGCCCTTGGGACACGCCCGAGGCTCCCCCTCCGCGCTCACCACACGATGTTGGGGTGGTGCAGCTCCTTCAGCAGGGAGACCTCCCGGATGGCGGTGCTGGGCACTCCCTCCTCGTCGCTCTCCAGGCGGATTTTCTTCATCGCCACCACCTGCCCGGTGCCCTTGTGCCGGCCCTTGTACACGACGCCGTACGTCCCTGGCGGGGAGAGAGGGGAGGGCCACTGAAGGGCCGCCGCCGCCGGGGGTGGCGCCGCTCCCCGCGCCCGGGACGGAGCACCGTTTCCAGGAGGACGCTCCGCTCCGAAGGCGGCCTCCCGCGGGGCTCCCGGCGGCTGCCCGGGAGCAAAGGGTGCGGGCCGCGTCGGCCTCGGAGGGTCCTGCCCGCGCGGCCCCCCGCCCGCTCCCCGGCGAGGACCGACGGCTCT
>JANHZU010006899.1:298108-321852 GCA_032468055.1 Acrochordus granulatus | reverse complement strand
TCATAAGTTACTTAGACAGGGTGTTTTAGCAGTCAAGCATTTTTTGTACATATTGGCAGTTTCCTGGGAACAATTCTCTTGCATTTAATCACTGGAGGAAGCACATTGGTTTCTTTATTATAATCAATAGAGAAACATATAAACAATTAACATTTGACCCACCACAATCTTCCAGGGCATTATTTTTATTCCAAGCAATCTCCCAAGCCACCAATTCTGCTTTGTTATCTGGAAGAATATAGATTGGTGAGCGAAGATATCAGAATGATATCAAGAAAACATGCAAAGCTTAACTGCATGGAGACAGAAAGTCAGCATGACCAGGCTTCCCTGTTAGTCCATTTACAAAATTCTACTTAAAATAATATTTAATTTTTAGAAATAAATGTTAAATATATTATAACTAACATTTTTTGAAAACAGTTGGTTATTAGTTTGTAGTATTATATATAAATTAAGAGACACCTACATTAAGTATTATATATAAATTAAGAGACACTTTTTATTTCTACCTGCCTACCTTCATATCTAAATATAAATGGGTGTGTACAGATGAACTCTCCTATCCAGTACTGGGATACAATCTCAAAAAAGATGGAACAATCTCCATTTGAATCCAAGGCAAACCATTCAACATCACAGTAATCCAAGTCTATGCCCCAATCACTGAAGCCGAAGAGGCTGAAGTTGATCGGTTCTATGAAGGTCAACAACACCTTCTAGAACTGACATAAAAAAAGATGTCCTTTTCATCATAGGGGATTAGAATGCTAAAGTAGGAAGTCAAAAGATAACCAGAATAACAGGCAGGTTTGGCCTGGAAGTACAAAATGAAGCAGGCAAAGGCTAACAGAATTTTGTCAAAAGAATACATTGGTCATAACAAACACATTTTTTCAACAACCCAAGAGGAGACTCTACACATGGACATCACCAGATGGTCAATACTGAAATCAGATTGATTATATTATTTGCATCCAAAGATGGAGAAGCTCTATGCAGGGAGTAAAAACAAGACCTAGTTCTGACTATCGCTCAGATCATGAGCTTCTTATTGCAAAATTCAGGCTAAAATTGAAGAGTGTAGGGAAAAACACTAGGCCATTCAAATATTATCTCAGTGATATCCCTTATGAATAAATAGTGGTGAGGAACACATTTAAAGGAGTAGATATGGTAGACAAAATGCCTGAAGAACTATGCATGGAGGTGCATAACATTATATAGAAAGTAGCTACTAAAACCAACCCAAAGAAACATAAATGCAAGAAAGCCAAGTGGCTGTCTGATGAAGCTTTACAAATAGTTGAGGGAAGAAGGAAAGTGAAAGGCAAGGGAGAAAGGGAAAGATTTTCCCAAATGAATGGAGATTTCCAGAGAATAGCAAGATGAGATAAGAAGGCCTTCTGAAATGAACAGTGCAAAGAAATAGACGGAAAGAATAGACTGAGAAAGACTAGAGATCTCTTCAAGAAAATTGGAGATATCAAGGGAATATTTTGTACAAAAATGGGCATAATAAAGGACAGAAATGGTAGGGACCTAACAGAAGCAGGAGAGATTAAGAACAAGTAGCAAGAATAGAGAGAGAAGACCTTTACAAGAAAGAGCTAAATGTCCCTGATAACCACAATAATGTGGTCGCTGACCTAGAGATGGACATCTTGGAGAGGGAAGTCAAGTGGGCCTTAGGAAGCATTACTAACAACAAAGCTAGTGGGGGGTATGCTATTCCGGCTAAACTATTTAAAATCCTAAAAGAAGATGTGAAAGTGCTGCACTCAATACGCCAGCAAATTTGGAAAACTCAACAGTGGCCACAGGATTGGAAAAGGTCAGTTTATGTTCCAATCCCAAAGAAAGCCAGTGCCAAAGAATGTTTAAACTGTTTCAACTATCGTACAATTGCGCTCATTTCACATGCTAGCAAGGTTATGCTCAAAATACTATGAATTAGGCTTCAGATGTACAAACTGGCTTTCAAAGAGGCAGAGGAACGAGAGATCAAATTGCCAACATTTACTGGATCATGGAGAAAGCAAGGGAGTTCCAGAAAAACATCTACTTTTGCTTCATTGACCATGCTAAAATTTTTGATTGTGTGGATCACAACAAACGGTGGCAAATTCTTAAACAGATAGGAATACCAGATCACCTTACCTGTCTCCTGAGAAACTCGTACGCTAGTCAAGAGGCAACAGTTAGAATCAAACATGGAACAACTGATTGGTTCAAAATTGGGAAAGAAGTAAGGTAAGACTGTATACTGTCATCCTGATTATTTAACTTACATACAGAGTACATAATGCGAAATGTCAGGCTGGATGAATCACAAGCCAGAATTAAGACTTCCAGGAGAAATATCAACAACCTCAGATATGCAGATGATACCGCTCTAATGGCAGAAAGTGAAAAGGAACTAAAAAGCCTCTTGATGAGGATGAAAGAAGAGACTGCAAAAGCTGGAGTCTCTACATTAAATAGAGTTTTCTACATTAAAAAAAACTAAGATCATAGCATCCGGTCCCATCACTTCCTGGCAAATAGAAGGAGATGAAATGGAAGCAGTGACAGATTTTACCTTCTTGGGCTCCAAGATCACTGCAGATGGTGACTGCAGCCATGAAGTTAAAAGATGCAGTCTCCTTGGGAGGAAAGCTTTGGCAAACCTAGACAGCATATAAAAAAGCAGAGACATTACCTTGCTGACAAAGGTCCATATAGTCAAAGATATGGTTTTCCCAGTAGTAATGTATGGCTGTGAGAGTTGGACAATAAGGAAGGCTAAGCGCTGAAGAATTGATGCCTTTGAACTGTGGTGTTGGAGAAGACTCTTGAAAGTCCCTTGGGCTGCAAGGAGATCAAACAAGTCAATCCTACAGGAAATCAATTCTGATTGTTCATTGGAAGGACAGATACTGAAGTTGAAGTTCAAATACTTTGGTCACATAATGCAAAGAAGTTCATTAGAAAAAACTGTGATGCTGGGAAAGATTGAAGGCAAAAGGAGACGAGGAGAGCAGAGGATGAGATGGTTAAATAGCATAGTAAGTATGATGGGCATGGGTTTGGGTGGACTCCGGGAGGCAGGGCAGGGAGGCCTAGTGTGCTATGGTCCATGGGGTCACAAACGATTGCACAACTGAACAAGCACTCCTCAGACTTTTCTCAGGTGGTTCCAGCTTCCCCTAATTAACTTTAAATAACATTACAGCCAAAATAGCACCTTTGTACCCTTTTTTTAAAATAATAAGTGCAAATTCCTTAGAAATGCATTTCTAAACATACATATCATGTTTTTTAAACAATAACTAAAGCTAGAAAAACTGCTTCAGGCCCTTCAAAGAAACCTTTGTGACAATACTTTCAATCTCCAAGAGCAAGAGCAACATTAAAGGTCCATAACCATATATAAATAAGGACAAATTATTACAAATTACTACAAATGGAATAGAATAGCATTGAATAATTTTGGAGGAAGGGAGGGCTCCAAAAGATTAAGAGATCTTGTTTTAGTTCTGAATCTCAAAAGTTAAACATGTTGCCATTCTAGTACTATTGAACAAAAATATATGCTGATAGAAAGCAAAAATGTGCAGTTACATAGTAGTTTACACCAAAGTTATTCCCACTGAATATAATGGGCTTGTTCTCAGTTAAGTATTAACACAGATTATAACCCTGTTTCCTTGTAAAGGCTTGTGTGAGGAGATGCAGAATCAACATTACTTTTATCCCACTTCACAAAATTACACATAAAATTCTCAGTGTTTTGATTGGGATCCAGCAGTTCAGTCTGCCATAAAGAAAAAAATGGTTTATTAATAAATATACTAAAGAAAAAATGGAGAGCAAAATTGTGATAAATAATCACTCTTTAGCCCAAAGAAAATAGATAATTTTAGATGCCTTTAACAGATAGACAGAAGCAACTGTTTCAGTATGCTAATTTTTTAATTAAAAGATACTTCTGCAGCAAGAGCTCTTTCATATGCACTGCTGACTCTTCATCAAAAGCAAAGTTTCCAACTTAACACCCGCATAGCTGGTGGCAGCCTGAAGGGTTACCATCTGCTGCCACCCCAAGTCATGGTGGCCACCTTCAGAACATATGCATCAAAGTGCCAAGATTAGAGGCTGAAGGAATACTGCAAAAGTTGGCAGAAGGGGAGCCATAGGCCCAGAGGCAAGCAACAGGCAAGCTACCAGAAGCAAAGAATATGGCGAGCCATTAGTCACCTTATTCAACTCCTTGCCAAGGTCACAAAGACCAAACTGGATGAATTAAGAATCTGAATAAAAGCTTCCATCTCCACAGGTTGTTAAAGCAAATTGAGCTGGCCTACCAATTTGGGCAACTGCTTTACCACCCCACCATACTACCCAGTGTTGCTTCCTTGCTTTTTTCCAAAATATATTTTTTCTGATTCCTCTTTCAAAATGTAGAAAGGTTCTTTTTAGTTTTAAACAATAAATTTTGTATTTGAGCAGGAAGAACAGACTCCTAGCTATCAAAGAAAAGTGGCTATTTAAGAAAGGGACCTGGAAACTCACAATTTTTCAAACTTTCTAGCTATCCTGGGGAAAGAAAGACAAACTGCTGATGTACTTTTTTCCCCATTGGAAGAAACAGAAAATTGAAGAGGATTCTGATGACTGTGGTGAAATGAAGAGTCGACAAGTAGACTGGCTCTTCATAATACCTCTCAGACAAGAAGAGGTCTTGAGATCATTCACAAGTGCTCCATACAGTTACTCCTCACGAGGAGATCACAAGATAGTGGTCTCCAGTGGGTATAGAGTTCCAGGAGACAAGGAAATAAAGATCTTGTTCAAAAGGACACTGGATTTGCGTCCTCTTCTATTTTTCTTTTGGAAATAGCTTGTTAACTGATTTAACAACATTGTTAAAATTGATTTATTTAACAAATACTAAAATAGATATGTTTTTATCTCTGGTAACCCTTATTGATTAGGACTGAAACAATGAGGCTTTAAGGATTTGTTTCGACAAGAAATGGGATATAGGAAAAAGAGATCATTTGTTGTACTTGTTACAACAAATTATTTGTTGTAGAGAATGAGATAAAATTGTTTATACTTGTGATGAAGGGGGAAGACATTTCTTTATATATTTCTTTTCTTTTTCTCCTCACACCAAGCCTTGTGCTACTAGTTTCAGATTACAGCCCCTATATGTTATTCAGTGGTCAGATACAACCCAAGGCACCAAAAAGTTTGTGTGCCACTGGCCTAGAGACAATGATTGAATAATATGATAATTAATAACAAGGATAACAGTGCAGAAATAGTACATACAATATACAATAGTAGAAGTATGTATTAATTTATTTTGAGGGATATCTTATTCCCCCAGATACTTGACTGAAATAAACTGTTGCCACACAAATCATTCTCTTCATGGACATTATGGCCACTGTCATAAATCTAAAGACAGTTTTAACATAAAAGCCAGACTTACTCTCTCAGATGCACATGCACACCCAAATTGGAAACCTTTTCCCTTTTGCTCCATAAAAATTATAATATAGTAACTTTACTAGACTTTAAACTGGTTCACCTTCAACAACCAATTGGCCATTCATGATTTGATTAGACCAGTTGCTGCAAGAATACCTTGAGACAGCCAAAATCCCATAGGCTCATTTTTATTTTTTCAGTTAGTTAACAAGAAAAAATAAATGTACTGTAGAGATGTTGGTTCACGCTAATTTATTCAGCTCCCTTTTTCTCACTTCTAGCAAATGTGTACCCACTTCAACTTCAATAAGAATTTAGTCTTTGATGCTAATCCATATACTATCAGGCATAAATATATTTTAAGAAGCCTAAAAATGTGTAATATCCAACTGAAGTATATTTTTCCACAACAATCTTGAAAAGGCATTTTTACTCTCTTAAAGAACTGGTGGCAACACATAAAAATTGTATATTGTTTGGTTTTATATACTTTAAAATTTCTTTAGCATCTTCCATATTTGTCCTAAGTGTTTTGCAAATATTATTTCAAGAATTCAAACAATCCTAAGATCTGATTGTCTATTAATAACCCATAAAAGTTATCAATGCATTAACATTGGAACCAAGGACTTTCAGCACTCAGCTCAAAGGGTTGGCTAGGCTATATTCCACCAGCATCTTTCTTTATAATCCTATTAATCCAGTTTCATTTGATAATTAAATAGCTAACATTGTTAAGCATCTACAAAATTTTTAAACTCTTTTAACCTGATTTTATTAGTTGTATAAATAATTCAAAGTAATGAAAATAAATATTTCTTTCTGCTCACAACCACCCTGTGAGATGAGTTGGGCTGAGAGAGAATGACAGGCCCGAAGTCATTCACACAGCTTTCATGCCTAAGTTGGACGAACTCAGTCTCCTGGTTCCTAGGCCAGTACCTTAACCTCTACACCAAATTGTAGCAACTTTATTTCTAGTCTTTCAGTTAGCCAAATCTAATTCATTATTTGAATCACCTGGAGAGCTGAGGAAAGAAGTCCCAATAGACATAAAAATATATTGGTTCCTCAAAAAATATAGTTAATAATTCTGAATAAATTTGTTGTTGGTATTCAAACTCAGTTTAGAGTCAGGACTGCCACTTTTTCAATGGGATGAGCTGCTGAATTTTCCAACTTGCCTTATTTCAAAGTTGTTGTCCCCAGGCACCTTCTTGGCAATTTTCTGAAAGTGCACAGAGCAATCCTTTTTAAAACCAAGGCCCTTCTCAGAGAATGGCACCAAACCTAATTCTTTTACTCAAATATATTTTGCATGACCTTACATGAATTGCGAAGATAAAAGCCTTTCTTTTCCTTCTACTTTTGTTATTATAAAGTGCAGATGCATTTGAGTCATTTTCCTCCTTTGTTTCATATCTTTAAGATCCACAGCTTCAAAGACAGAATGTCAGCATGCAGTCGATTTATGACTGAACTCTTGAAGAGACACTGAAGAATTACCTTGTCAATCACCCCAAGGACTCGAAAGGCCTTCAGTTCCTCGGCAGGGCTCCTTAGGTTCCAAGAGGGCCTTGAACTTAGTGCTCCTGGAGGCTAATGGAAGATATCAAAGATTACAACATCAATCAGGGTGGTACTTGAAGGAAGGTTGCCTGCTGAAGCAAACGCCAGGCTGAAGGAAACTAAATTTATCATAAATCAGAGAGAAAAAAGATGAAAGAAGTTTGCTGTTTGTCCTTAATGCAAAGAAAAAGAAATAAGTTGATAGTAAATAAGTTGCAAGAGATAAAAATGGATATATGTCAAAAAGAAATATTAATATTTTAAAATATTCACAATTCATACAGTTTCCTGGCTTTTTGTGCATGCAGGGATACAAGTACATTGTGAAACCTGTTATACCCATATTCAAATTCTAAAGGAATAGAAACAGGGTCATAAAATGCATCATATCCATAAATAACATTGTGTACAATGCTTTAGCTTGAAAGAAAGTTTGAACCTAAGTACATTTGTTACTAACTGAATACATTTACTTTAAGTTTTCGGCCTTGATGAGATCCAATCTAGCATTGAAATCAATATATTACATTAATACAACAAATGATCCATAAATAAAGCAATATAACTGAATATTAATCTTCCTAATTACAGATAGTCACTTTCTTCATATACATCGAAGCATTCTTCCTCGTCATCTTCAGTTTCTACTGTAAGGGAATACATATCATCTTAATCAACCATATGCATATCATCTTAATCAACCTGTTGGCAATACATGACTTTCAAAACAATACATGACTTTCAAAACTGAAATACATTAGTCCACTTTGCACTTCTGTACTCTATCATCTTAGTCCCTTATATATGTTAATTAGCTCCCAGAACCAAGGGTTAACTTATGTAGACAAGAATATGCATATTCTCATTAAGTTGTAAGAGCTTATTATGTTTCCTAAATCTAGGTATACCATTGAGGGAACAGACTGAGGAACCTCTCCAGTGATATCCCAGAAAGACTTGTGTTATTTTGTTTTGTATAACAGAATTGCTATTATTAATTTGCAAAAGACCACAAGTACATCTGGGAATGCTAATGCAAAACATGTCCCCCGTTCCAGATGCCTAACCCTCATGGACAGTTCCCTTCAGGGAAGGAAAATTGGGTTTTCTTACAAAATTGCACCCATAAATATCACTTAGAAATAAATATTCAAGAACATTCAAAATATAGAAAAGACTGAAAATACACAGAGATTCACACCCAAATACAATTCATTAGGGAACTTATTACAATTCTTAAAATGTCATTATGTTAAAGCAGACAATATGCTTTACAAGTACTTTCGAACTCTTATTCAGGGCCATTCCCAGAGAAACCCCAAGTCTGATGCTTTTCACACATTTAAATTTCTTTATTTCTTTTTGTCCTATTACTGCAAGCCACTTAGAACTTCATAGTGAATTTCATGAGAAAATGAGGTACAATCTGGATGAAGAAAACTAATATAAGGCTGCCTATAAATATAAAAGTTATTATCAACATTCCTTCTTGTATGTCAGCTTAAAAACAAAATATAAGATTTGTCTTATATGAGGACAGCAGTAGCAGCTAAGACTCCAAAAATAGCATTTATGTTGGGAGCAAGAGTGCTCTGTTGCAGGTTGCTTTTAGTAAATTTCAAACATCTTCCTTTTCTCTTTTTTCCCAGCATGCATTTAGTTAAACTTATTGCACAGCAGGTAACAGTGCTGGGAATACTGGATTTTGGAAATGCAAAGCTGAAGTCTCTATAGCTAAACTATTATTTGAGCCTAGGCCTCTCACACCTATCCTTCTACATCCTGGATCCTTTTGTTACACAATTCTGTATAAATAGGTGAAACCTCCTTCAAGGCACATGTACTTGTGACAAAATAGACAGATTACCTCTGGTAATTATGCAAAATTGCACAGAAAATTCATTGTCATGTAGGGAAATTTGTCTTTCATTAAGAAGATCAGTATTATGAGGCTGGAAAGAACTCTAAGGGAATTTTAACTCTAAGGGTCCCCCTTCATATACATAGATATCTACAAATTAAGTTAAAATTAAGCAGTCCAGAAGAGGAGGGGGAACTGAGGAATCCTTCAAAGCTTACATGGACTTCCATTGCAGAAGAGATTTTCCCCAGTTTTTTTCTTTGAAAACAGGTTCAAAAAGCAGAGCAATTGCTATTTAGTTCAACAGATTATTCCGCTGTATGCACACCCTACACCACCATTCCTCTATCCCCATTTAAGAGCTGCCTTGAACTATTATTAGCATTGTTTAAAACTTTCAAGTAAAAGATTGAATGGCCATTTTATGATCCAAATGGGAATCTGAGATTTTAACATGAGAACCATCATCAATAATGACACAAGAGCTGCAGAAAAGATGCCAGAGTAAGGAACAAAATGATCCCAGGGAAGTAAATTATTATTTTATTGTTACTATTACTGAGGGAGTAGATTTGTCACAAGTTCTCTGGCCTGGAGTTCAAGAACAAGTATAGCAACTCCAGTGCTACAAATGCCTTACCAATGCTATGTGCTTAAAAAAAATCCTTGTAAAATAATCATATCATCAGACACGTACAATATTCAAAGATGACCATCAGGACATTCTTTATGACATCCCAATAAAATGCCTTCTCTTCCTTAACATTCCCAGGCTGGCTTTCCTCCAAATCTGACCTTGCTATCCTTTCACTATCTCAAATTATGTGTTTCTCCCTGTTTTCATTCTGAGTGCAGCATTTTATTTTGACAAACTGACTCCATGGGAAACTCACTCTGATCAGGACCAAACCATTGTTCTGATCCTTCCTCTCCTTCTCCTCCTGGGACTGCATTTAATCAGGCCCCATTGGTGTCAGTAATTTTGTTTGGCAATGTTAATTTCAGGAACACAGGGCACAATCCAGACTGGACTGCAGCAAAGGAAGAACTAACGCTCCTTATTTACCACACCAGGATCCCAATCTGTAACAATCCCCTGTCCATAATCATTTAATACACACACAGTTTGTACTCAAGATAACAGATTGTCTGATCCTCATAAATAAGATCCTCTCTAAGTTCAGAGTTACAGAAACCTCTCTACCAATTTACTTGTTCTTATCTCAGTAACAAGGAAAAAATTAAAATAAAACCTGCTATATATAATGGTGCTAATGCTGATCTTGGCTATGATATTATTTCTTAAGTGAAAATGAATAAATATGTAACATTTCTGAAGAACCAAATGAGGTGATTTTTTTAGTATGATTTCAGCACATTATTCCATTTATGCACTTATTTACTGAGCTGACATAAACCATATTTATTTATTTATTTGATGTACATTTTCTGGTACTATTAGTCATAAAGAAATTCATTTGTTTGTGAAGGAGACATAATATATGCCCATATGCATACACAAACACAAGAAAATTACTTTAGAAATAAAAAGAACCTACGTCAAACATTGAACCATCTTTTGATGAGGGCCTACGGTAAAGGCTGGAAATTTTTTCTGCTCTCATCAGATATTCAGAAGTTTTCCTCTTCACTGCTTCACGACGAGTTGGACTTGATTCTCCTGTGTACCATAAAGGAATATATTTGTCAGGCAAAAACCTCTGCAAAAATTTCTTTTTCAGCTGTGGGCTGGGAAGTCTCAGGACACAAATCTTTTTCTGGGATGGTGATCACAGTAGGAATTTTAATGCACTGTTGCTATTATCAAATGGCTGCCACAGGATGTTCATCAAAAAATGGCTTCTAAAGTAAGGTATTACATCACTAAATACCCCATGTATAAAAAGGCAAATTAATGAGGCTAAAAGACAATACAAGACGCAAGTAGGTTAAAGTCTCAGAACACAAAACTTCTTTTGAATCTGTTGTTTTCTGACAACAGAGAATAACTTTTTAAAAAGGCAAACTGTTATGCTAAAATTTGCCCAGATGGAATTAATAGGAGGAATTAACAGAAGAACAATGTCTGAACACCAAAAACACAAAATCATGCTCCTGAACCTTTTTTCCACAACAGAATCCTATTTCTCAGGAAGGAAATGGAAATTCTTTCACAATTCCAATCATGCAAGATCCAGAGTTCACTTTTCTCTATATAGCTGTCCCTCATATTCCCTAACACAATCCACTGCAATGTGTAGTCCTACCAATCCTAGAATTTGTCTAACCATTTTGTCTTCCCATCTTATTTTTATTGATTGATATATCAAATTTAGAGATCACCTATCTCCCTCACAGAGCAACTCTGGATGGTATACAATTAAAACATTAAAAAATAAAAACCATATCAAATATTATATTAGAGGGCCTTCAAGGCACTAACCAAGCCGAAAGTTGTGTGCTGCTCTGCAAGCCCCATGTGAATTCACAGAGTCAGGTCTTCAGACTCTTTCAAAACGCCAGGAGAATGGGGGCTTGCCTCCAGCTATTGCAATTTATTTTCTCTCTGTGTCTCAATGCTAGTACAAACATAACCCCACGAGATAAATGAGAATTTTTTTCCAGTGTTTCCATAAAGTTTTGCCTATAATATATAAAACCATTACAGCAAACAAACACTCCCTTATAGGAACATATCTGCAAAAAATGTAGCTTCCTAGCATTCTACCCCCTTTCCCACAGAGATATTTCCAATAAAAAGTATCTTAGCATTTTATGAAGTTCTAATGGATGGCATAAACCTTACTAATTCCTATGGCACACTTTTTTATCTTAAAAATCCTACAGACACAAAAAGACATCTAGTGATTGCCTATATATGTTCAGTATGTTAAAACAGTACTAAATTAATAAATTTCTATCCCCTTTTTTCCCTTTTCCTCTTAGATATTCATTAGACTTAGAACTGTCTGAATTTTCAAAATATGCCAAATTTCAGATTTTCTTTTTACTATCTATTACATATAATAAATGTTACATAAAATTAATAACTTAATATTTCTCAATGTAAATATTTTTTAATTTGCTATTTTCAGTATTTCTTGTTTTTCTTTAAATGAAAGAAGCTACAGTACCATTATTTACAACAACTGATTTTGACACTGTAAATAACATCCTGCTAAAGAAATACCTTTAATAATATTGCTAAAACATTAAATGTCAAAGTTGCAATTAATGATTTTCAAATATTCGAGTTCACATTGCTTTCATATGTCTTGAGATTTTCAATAGAGTATGGAGTCACACTACTTCTGAATAATCCTTGAGATTCTTATGCTTTGAAAATTTTTTGGACATTAAAAACACATCAGGAGTATGTGTTAGGTGTATTAATGCTTTTAATTAAACTTTATAGCACAATCAGGCAAGGTCATCTTTCTTCAAACATCTTTCTTCATTTTCTGTTTAGGTGCCTTCCTTGATACCAGCAGATATTTGTGTTTTATTTGATGAGGATCAAAGGGTTTTTACCTGAATCAGACTTTCATAAAGAAGGCAATGTTGATTTATTTTTTTAAAAAAAGATCCTCCTCTGAAGAAAGATAAAAAGTGTGATCATGTTTATAACAGAGACCTTCAAATAAAAACACTTTGAGATTCCTCTTTCTCTTTCCATTTACTATACAGCAGCTGTGCCTCGCACAAATTCACATGAATGAAAATATTTAGGCGAGAAACCACCCCCTTAGCTTGTTTTCCATATGACTTTCCTGTAATTATTTTGTAATCTGTTCGCACAACAATATATAAAAACATCTGCAAAAACAGGTAATTAATGTGTCAAGCTAAACTAATGCATTTTTATGGTGGCCATGCTTCGTCAACTGTAATTATAACTCTTTTTAAGCAAATGATGATGTGTTTGTTGCAATGTGAAAGTGGTTATTTTAGATGCTCTGTTTGCCATTCCTGCAAACAGAAATTTAAAAAAAGATGAAAAATAACTATACAACACATATAGGCTTCTAGCCATTTTTAGCTATTTGCCGCTTCCATTGCAAATCATTCTGTATCTTAAAGACAAGGATTTTCTTTTATTTGCATCCATGGTTGAGTGGATTTATATTTGCTGCAACTATGCTAGCATAACACTTGGGTTCTCACAGCATGAAAAGGGATAAATATATGCTCCTACCCTGACAATCAAGCCAGCTCCAAGTTTGAAAAAGACCCAGGAGCTTTCTATTGTCAATGATATTGGTGAATATATGTGATGATGATGGCAAAAATGTTCTGAACATCTGGGGCTAATTGCCATTTCTAAAACTAAAAGAAGGGTTTTGCGGATCAAGCCAAAGTCACATCTAGTCCAGCATTCTGCTTAACCAGGGATATTTGAAAAATTTAGAAAGAAATACAAAAAAGTTATAATCCTCTTCCATGTTTTCTCACAGCAGCTGATTTTCCAGGTTTGTTGCCTAGGATTCTGAAATCATAGTCATTAAACCTAGTAGTGACTGATAATCTGATCCTCTCTGAATCTGTCCAAATCTCTTTTAAAACTATCTAAATTAGTGACCAACATCACACCTAAGGTGAACAAATAACAGTTTGACTATATCACAAAAAAATCAAATTCATATCAGTTTTGAATCTCTCTCCATTTTCTTTTAATCAATGAATGCACTTCCATGTGGCTGAGAAGAAGTTTGCTGTCTTTTAGATAATCCAGTTTAGCTTGTTGTCCAAACTGTAAACTATGGTTGATTAGAATTATAGTTAATCAAAATAAAACAAACTCATAACTCTTAAATGAGGTTGGTTTTTTCCATTTATCCAAGTTAAGAATTATACTGCTCCACCAAGGTCAGACGGCACAGTAAACTTCAATTAATCTAAAATGTAAAGTTTATGATATTTTTTGCTTGTTGCTGTGTTGAAGAAGGTAGGGAGAGATACATGTACAAAGCTTGACTAGATTTGTTTTGGTAACATTAACTATGGAGTAACATTGTATATAAATAAGCATAATAAGTTATGAAAACTAACAACAATATCATTAATAAAAATGTATCTCTACCATTCACAAATGAAAAAGTAACAACAAAGGGCAGGAAGAATTAAATTAAGATACAGCATCATGTTCAATTTACATTGTTTTATGCAAAGATACAGTATGTCGCTTTTTGAAGAAATTGAAGCTAGCTAGCATAAGCATTAAAGGAAAAGGTTTCGCCTGCTATCCGTGGCCAACTCTAGGGGGTGGTACTCATTTCTATTTCCTAGCCGAAGAACTAGCGTTCATCCAAAGATGCTTCTGTGGTCATGTGGCTGGCATGACTATATGCCAATGTGACCGGACGATGTTACCTTCTCAGTGAGGTGGTACCTATTTGTCTACTTGCATTTTCACATGCTTTCAAACTGCTAGGATGGCAGGAGCTGGGATAGAGAACAATAGCTTACCCTGTTGCACAGTAGCGCTTGGGTCAAACTCAGGCTGCCAACCTTATAGCTGACAAGAACAGTGTCTTGACTTGTGCCACAATGCCCCCCCCAGCATAAGTATTACTATAGGCTAATACAGATGTATAAAATTAGTTTGGCTGCTTTATATCCCAGCTAAATATTTACAACAGCTAACATTAAAAAATAGAATAAAAAATTATGTCACTAAACCCCAAATTTATGAACTAACTGAACCTGTAAATTGGAGCATCCAAACTTTCTGCAGCTGAGATCATGTTTCATAAAATCAGGCTCCAAGTGCTACCAGCACCATAGGCAAGAGTGCAGTGGCTTCACTGGGTTAGGGACTGAAATGTGCAGACCATTTGATAAGAAGGTAGCTTTCAGGAGCAAAGCAAGAAATAATCCCCCAATTTGCATTTTATTTTAGTAAAACACAGGAAAAACTGTGCCACCAAACATGAGCATTTTTGCTTCTAAATTTCAGCCACAGAAATCAGGAATATTTTGAAGGTTGCAAGATGGGATTAAGCAGGTTCTTGTAGCTGCAGATTGCCCATATAATGTAATAGTCATAGAACTCAGAAAAATAATAATCTAACACATGGACATGCTCACTGTGTATGAAGCTCAGCAAGGTTAGAGTAGTTCTATTTTTAGAGAAGCTAATGAATATATAATATATATTCATTATATATATAATACAGAATATATAATATAATATATAATATATATAATATAATATAGCTAATGAATCACATATCCATTGTGATGTTTTATCTAGCAATATAGCTTTAAGTTGTCAGACAGTATTTGTCAACAATGTATTCCTGCCACATTTATATACTTGGTCCATAACATATTATTTATAGAGTAGCTTAAAAAATTCAAGAGATATGTAAACCTAAATATAAAATGCTCATTTATTTAGAATTGTTAATGTATATTTTATAACCACTGTCAATTCAATGCTTTCCACCTTCATCCTACCAAAAGATGTAAAGGATATTAACTTCTAAAATTATTATATAGCCAGCAAGAAAAGTGACAAGACAATTGGAACCTAAATAAGATTTTTTTTCTGGTGTGTACGTGTCAAACAACTTCCCTCAGTAGGCTTCAAAGCCAATGGAAAATTGGAAAATCTGTTTATCAGTGAAGGTCTCTGCTTGTTAATTTCATAGCAGAAGCTTCAGGGCTCAACAATGGCAAGTATGAGACAAGAAATCCTCAGTGCTGGAATTCATTAATTCAGGAGGGACCAAGGTTAATTTGACCATCAATAAGTCTCAATAACGTAATAAAGAGGGAGAGATTGTTGTTTCTCTAAGCAGATAACACAAGATATTTTATCTTGTCTTTTATTTTAATCTTATCTTTATACCACTCCAATCTAAAAGACTTTGGGCCATGGACAAGATTTTAATATAATTTATGATACATATGGCTTATATGTATAATATTATAACATCATAAAAACACCCACAATTCCTCATAAATGGCTAAACATTCACTGACATAATTTGAAATACCAAGAGAAAAAAAGTATACTCGCATTAAGTGGAGACCACTACTGAAGAGGCCTTTCTTCTGGTCTACAAACCTGCTATGGTGATGGGACTTTAAGCAGGCCTTCTCTGTTTGGTTGGACAGGAGGGGCAGAATCTTATTTAGTAAAGCAGTCCCCAATACAACCTAGTGCCATGCCATATATAGCTTTATAGATGATAACCAGCACTTTTGACCTGGGCTCAAAAGTCAATTAGCAGTATATATTCCCCTGTAGAAATTTGCTGCTGCAGCCAGGCCTTCAGGCCTGGGGGGGGGAATTATAGTCTGCTGTAGACAGCATTTGCCTAGGGTTAGCATTATGGGTTGGAATTCTAGCAGTGGTGGAAGTGGGCTAGAGCAAACATAGCAGATATGACATCAAAGAAATAAGAAAAACAAAATCTTGTTCTACTGCTTCTGGTGAGGAGAGGCAAGCAAGCACCTGCTTCTTCTCCATTCTACAGGAATTCTGAGGGCATTTCATCCAAAAAGGCAGGCAGATGTGAGATCCAGACTGCCAAAATTCTCTCTGAAAGAAAAAGAGATCTGGAGATTGCATCCATGTACTTCAGACAGCTAATTTTTGTGAGCAGGCAGCAGAAACCACAGTTTTTGAAGCTACTTGTGATTAGAAATCAGAAGTTCCATCATGATCTGAGCCATAAATGAAGACTTCATGGATACAAAGCTTGACCAAACTTCACTTTAGAGTTTATTTTTATTGAACTGCCTCTTTAAGACTGAAAATCTTTGGAACTACATGTCTATAAGTTGCTAGGTGAGTTTCCCTTCAATCCATTTAATAGAAAGGAAACTATATCTTTTCAGCTTTGAAAGATCTTTATTTCTTTTTGTAACTTTTTGTAATATATAGCAAAGGAATGTCTTTAGAGTTGTAACTAAAGTTTAATGCTAAAGTTTTTTGAAAATGATTTTAAGGAAAGAAAGATTTTGAAACTAATTAAAAAGATCTTGTGTAGGAAAAATCTGTTTTGCCTACATTTTAATGCAAAACAAGACTTGAAGGTCAATTATTAAAACACATTTAAAGGGAATTTTTGATATGTGGGCACCTGAAGTGCTTGAGGTGTTTAATTCTTTACTGGAAAAAGTTGTTACTCATGATGAAGAAACTCCTTTGAAGACAATCAAAACATTTTAAGGTGGGCATAAAAGTTACAATTTACAAGAAAGAGTTGGAAATATTAAATTTACAAGTGGAATTGGAATATAAAAATCAAAAAAATAATGTACCGAAAGAAGGATGTGGATTATCCTTTTAAACTGAAATATGAGAGATTTACTGAAATTATCTCATGGAAAGTACAAACAGACTTGGATAAAGATGATTTAAGGACTGTATTTAATAAGTGTCTTGATATGATTGCTATTTTCTGTACAAAAGGGGTGTGAGACCAGATTGAAGCTGTATTAAGAGGAAGCAGGCAGATAATCAGAGAGCACAAAAAACAGGAATCTTGTCAAAAAGATCCCTTGGAAGATAGAGAAGGAAACAAGTAGTTAAGGATCAAAGGAGAAATATCACCTGAAGTAAACAAAGGAAGCTGGCCCTAAGCACATTAGACTACCATCTCCCAATCCCATCAAGAGTTACCAGAGTTGTGAATCAACAGGGCAAGGACTTTTGGGCATAAAAGGGGTCCTGAAGCTTGCCCATTCTTTGAGTCATCCTGGATCCAGACTTAGTGCTTCTGTCACTCAAGCTCCCAAACTCTGAGGTCTACCTTCCTTGGAGAGCTGCAGAAAGAGACCCAGGGAAGTGTGAAAAACCTTTTAGTTACTTTGTTATAAATTCATTTTTCCCAAAGTTTCATTGCATTGTTTTCATTGTTCATTTGTGTTCATTTTAGTACTGGATTTTTAGGGAATATATTTATGCTAAGATTACACTAAAGAGAGGTGTGATGGCAAAAGGTTTAGAAATCCCTGCCCTGGCAGCTTAGCTGAGAAGGATTTAGGTAAATAGGACAACTGTACAGTATTCATGTATGTGTGGGAGAGGGAGAGAAAGCAAATGTTCACTGTAACCAGTCAAGTTTTGTTATTAGTTTAAATTCATTGGGTCTTCATACATTCCAAAATAATCTAACATCCGTCAATGTTTGATTGAAAGGGATTTCTATGTGTTCCTAACTGGTGAGTGGCCATAAACCAGGCCAGAGAACCTGTGTCACAGAGGATTTTTCCTTTCATTTGGCATCTGTCAAGATACAAGTTAAATTAGCTTTCTGAAACTATCAAGCATTCTTATTTGAACCATTATTTAACAAACTCAGTTACACTGGCATGAGATAACTTTGTAAGGACTGCCTGTAGTTCTTGTTGAATTTCAGTCCCTGGGATTCCAATCAACAGAAAAAAAACTTCCTCGGAAATAGCTTATCTATTTTGATAAGAAAATAAAAATGTGTCGAAATCTCCTCTTCTTCCAGCATAAGTTCTTGAATAAATAGGAGGAAGTTATTTTCAAAGCTATGTTCCAAGGTTGCTCAGCCAGAGCCCAAGAACAGTGGCAGAGAACAAGTGAGAAGAATGAAAAGGATTCCCGTTCCCTCTGCATTCTGTTCTGGAAGAGCTTTCAGCCCAGTTCAGAGAAAGATGGCCAAGAAACAGTAGCATAAGAGAAATTTGTTAGACAACAAAGAGTAACCTAGCAGACGTCTGATCCTGGAAAACCAGCTTGAACAGGGAATACAACTTCAATACAGGGACTGCAGAAAAAATATTTTCATTACACGTTTCCTGGAAGATATTACAGTGCCTGATCTCTCTCTCTTTCTTTTTTTGCAATCTGCAAAGCTTGTAGCTTTTCTTCCTTTTCCAGAACCACTTTAAATAACTGTAGTTTCAGTCTAGATACAGCTTGATGCAAGGCATTTCTACATAAGAAATGAAATGAAATCTTCTGAAGGAAAATCATGAGTGTGCTTCACAAGCTGTAATTGATCTGTAGAAAATGGGTATATCCCAAATGCTCTGTAAGAAGCAAGATTTTTCTGGTTTTTAATAAAAACTTCCAGCTTTGCATTAAAATACTCAAGGCAATTTATAAAAAACTAAAATAAACCAGCAATATCTATACAAAAAGCCTTACATTTTAGAAAACAGTAAGAAAATGACAGTAGCTTTCCTTTCATTGGAAAGAATTCTCAAAGTCCACCTCTGGCCTTCTTTCCAATCCATCTATAAAAGTAGGGAGAGACTGATGTTACATAGTTCATTTGAGGACTTACTACAAAAAATCAACTATCAAAAATGGTATTTGCTGAATCAGAGGGCAATAAATGGGCCTGGAGGGGTGCTCTTTATGTTTATAACATCAGTATCAGTTTTACAGATGGTCTAGATCATGTCCTTCTCTACAATTGGTGTCGCAAATTTCAGCCAAAATTCATGATATTTTATAGCAGTCTTCCCTATTGGATGCCCTCTGGATCTGCTGAGATTTTAATCCCCAGAATTCTTAGATAGTATGTGCAAGCATTAAGGAGGTTGACATCCAAATAGAAGACATCAAGTTGGTGAAGGCTGATTCATGGCTTCAGTTTGAAGGAGGCATGCAGGCAGCTCGAAAACCATTCTGTAGAAATACAGAGGCCTGAATCAAATTTGTTACTAAAATTATTAGCTAACATCTTCAGCTAATATCTATATTTGAAGTCTCATTAATACTGTACAACAGTACTTAATTTCATCCACTTACTAGATTGGGAGAGGGAAACTTTTGATGGGGAGGAGATATCACATATCCTTTTTAATGCCTTGCTGGGGATTACACTCCTGGTGAATACTGAATTTAAACTTAATTAAAATTAAATTATTTAAATATAGTTCATATAATTACTCTCCACTTGGTTCTGAAAACAAAAAACAAACCCCAAAATACTACACTGCTGAAAATTATGTCATCTTGTGCCAAATCTGAGTGGAGCCAGGGAAGATGCATGCAGCTCATGCATGCAGCATATTGACTCCCAACTCCTGTTACAGAAACAGAAAAAGAAGGCCAGAAGCCAGCTACTAGAAACAGCATTGATTATAGATATAGAAAAACTAGATTCTTTTACTCGATTGAAAGATTACTGTGTCCTTGATTAAACTTTAACTTGGTTGTCAGCAAAATCAAAAGCCCAGATGAATAACAAGGTCTTTCCAAACTAACACTTAGACTTCTGAGTAAGGAGAGGGTTCTATAGCCAAGAAATCCTGCTGCATCTCCATTTAATATATTACTCCCAATGGGAAGATGCAGAGAATAATTCTTTGGTAGATCTTAATATTCTGACTTATAAAAAGCAATGCTTTCTGAAATATTGAAATTTTAAGCAGTAGAACATCATGTCAGAACTATTCTGAAAATCATCATTAATTTCTACTGATATAGCTATATACAACATTCTCTTTGGTTTCTGTCTAGATATAGATATTAATTTTCTTCTTTGCCTCCTTCAGGATAATCTCATCAATGTATGCCAGTTCTTGTGAAGGCTGTAACATTTCTGACATTCTTGGGAGTATTCCAAAGACATCTATACGCTCATGGAAAAAGACTAATTAATTTTAGTCTCAGTTTGAGATTATTTTTATGCAGTTATGAGTGCAGCATGTATAACTTTGTATTGAAACCAAATTAAGGGAAGTTCCATTTATGCAAGGGGTTTTAGATACTTGGTTCTAGATTTTTTTTAAAAAAAGTATATCCTATGATTTAAAATTAGGATATATTTAATATATTAAAGGAACAGAACAGAATCATAGTCATGGCAAAATAAACAGAAATTAATCAGACTGATCCTACTTCTTACTTATTTTACTGATACATATAGTTCTTTTTTTGTAAGCATTCCTTATGAGAAGAATTTGGGCCAAGAAGTCAGGTGACAAGCAGGTCACTTTTCTTGGAAATGCTTCTAAGTGAAAAAGTGACAAGGAGAATAAGCAACATCTACAAAACACAGCTATGGTTTTCAAATAACTCAGGATAAATTTATTTGGGTCTTAAGAGACAGTTCTGGCAATCTTCAGCAAACTAGTTTCATGATCGACATTTCCTGGTAGAACCCAGGCCACAATGAAGTTTACAACTCAAGGAAATACCATATTTCTTTTATTGTCTGTTTTTCTTTTTGGACTATGCAAAAAATTAGAAATAATGTTTGAGAGAAAAATAAAAACACAGGAATCTATCAACAGGCAGTATTATTATGTGATGAGAAAATACTGATCACAGTCAGCCTCCTTCAGTAAATGTGCATGCAACACATTCATTTTTGCCACAGATGTGCATTGTTTTGTTTCATCAAATCACTCTCCTTCATAAACTATTACCTGTATTCATTCCTGCTTTTTCTTTCTTTTAATTAAATTTTATTATAAAATAATATATTCGGTTTTTAAAATCTCTGTTAATTTTACCTGAAATAAATACATGCTGATTTTATTCATAACAGTCCCAAAAATATGTAAAAAGGTATGATGGAATTTCTAACACACCTTGGAAGATCAGAGGAGGGAACAGGGAAGGGAAGCATGAGAAACAGACTTGGAGTAACTCTACCTTAATTACACAGGTATAAATTGAGCAAGAGAACTGATTCTGTCACATTACCCTACAAGCAATAAATATATTTCCAGTTATTTTTATGTCCTAAGTCTACCAACCTGACAAGGTTTGATAGGTATATCAAATCATGGATGCATTTGTTGCACCTGCTAGTGGCTCATTTAAAAGACCATATCTTTTCAGGGGCTCATTCATCAAATGTATTTTAATTAAGGAAAAATTAAGAAGGAAGTAACAGGGTGTGGCCATGCTGTATTCTATCACTATTTTTAAGGTCTCCTAAATTCAAACACATAGGGATTTTCTGGGATTGATGTAATAGTATGTGGGAGTGACCATAGGAGATCAGAGGGAAAATCACACACTGACGACCGCATGTAAAAGTTATCTCCATTCATAAAAGGAGAGATGGTGTGGAAAATGTTTCAAAAGGGACCTTTTCTAGTTTTCTGGAGAATAAAAGCAAAGGAGGGGAGAAATACTTACAATAAAGATAAAGCTAGGAGTCCTGGTTGTGCTTCTTTTCTGGACTACCTCAAAGAGCTAACGGTTAGACAACTAATATGTGAATCTAAGGAAAAAAGTGGCTACTTTAAGGAGCTGCCTATAAATACATTGAACACGCCCATAAAACTGGTCCAAACCATGTTTCCCATTTCAAATACAAATGCTGCACACCTCAATGGGGTACACACATCCTGCATTTACTGTCAGGTAAATATATTTTGTTCACTAGGAGGCAGCACATAGCCAATCTTGCTCATCTGAATATAGTCTGACAGTAAACTATGAGGAAATAAAGATGTGGATGACATAGGGATATGTAAAAAATCCCAATAAAAGCAGTGGCAAACCATTTCTGCATTGTTATTAAGGAAGTACTATGGACACGTTCATGAAGTTATCAGGTACCAATAGATACTCAAAGGAGTCTTCATCCTTGTGTTTAAATGTATTGTATTTCTCAATTCTTAAGCAGAGCCTATTCTACCAATTATCCTTTCTGCTCTGACCATCACCATCCCGCAACAAAGATGGAAATGATGCAATCCATGTGCTCTCAGCAGTGTTGCAATAAAATATTGGGCAAGAAGGAAACATTAGGAGTATTAATTAACACAGGATGGAAGGCACATAGGCTTGGCCAGGATTCTACTTAATTATTGGCAATGCTGATCAGGAATTTGGGGACTTACAGGTTTAAATTATCTGAAAGGTGTCAACTTGGATGTATCAGAAGTTCTTGGAAGACAAATCCCTGAAGATAAAAAGTTTAAAAACCACTTCTACTATCGTGAACGGGAATATTGAAGATGTTGCTTTAGAAAAGAACACTCTTAACTAATGTTCTCTCCTGGAGGATATGAATAGTTATAAAATAACTACTTTGGTAAAAGGTAAAGGTTTCCCATGCAAGTCGTGGCCAACTGTAGGAGGCGATGCTCATCTCCAACTGACAGCCAAGGAAGCCAGCATTTGTCCAATGACGCTTCCATACCACAGGTTATGTGGCTGGCATAACTATACACCAAGGCATAGGGAGCACTGTTACCAAAGGTGGTACCTATTTATCTACTTGCATTTTTACATGCTTTTCAACTGCTAGGTTGGCAGGAGCTGGGGCAAGTAGTGGGTCTCAAATTGCTGAGCTGCTGACCTTCTGGCCAATAAGCCCACTGCCTTAACCACTCAGCTACCATGCCCTTATCTACTCTGGAGCAACTGCAATTCAAGTATCCCAAAGTAGATTGGGGCAATGAATTTTTTGGCATTAGAGGGCATTTTTTTCTTTTATAAAAAATAAGCTATCTCTAAAAGCAAGTTCAATACACATGCCCAATCAGTCCTATCTATGAAGAATAAGAACTGTACCTCCTTGGTAAGACACATAGTTTGTTCCACCATCACCAAATAAAAGTTCGTGTAGACTATCCCAGGCAAGATGAAAAACATTATGACTTGTTCAAATATGACAAACTGTTGAACAAGGTGAGAGAGGAGGGACTATCTTATATTCAGTAGATACCAGTTGAGATATACATATTCTATGTGCTTGATGCCACCATGTGGCAATAGCTTGTATTTATATTTGTATCTTTAGCAGAAAATAAAATCCTATTTTTTTAAGATACCAGCACACAGTGCTACGTAATATTTGCAATCCCCAAATTTGGTTCAAATGTAAAATAGCATCATGATTAAAAGTTAAAGGCAGAGCATGGGGAGAAG
>JANHZU010006899.1:238211-251232 GCA_032468055.1 Acrochordus granulatus | reverse complement strand
AGGGCCAGCGACTCAACCCCCCATCTGTACACAGACTCATCACCATCCCTAATGAGTCCAATGACTGTTGTGCCATCCACAAATTTCAGCATTTGACGGAGGGCTCCCCAGGGGTGCAGTCATTGGTGTAGAGGGAAAAGAGGAGCAGAGAGAGCACACAGCCCTGAGGAGCAACAGATGATGTTGCAAGTTACTGTTATTTTCAACTAGTTCTCAAGTCCAGGAACATAAAAAACATTCCCTGGCTTGAAAGCAAGAAATGAGGCCAATATTTGCACCGAAGCCCACACCTTCCAGCTATTTTGTTCATCCGGTTTTTGCACCGAAACAGCCTACACTTTTCTCTAACGTTTCAAATTCAGGAAGGACAGCTCCCTGACACTTTGTCAACGGCTCTTACCGTTGCTCCATCAGCAAAAAGCAGCTTTTCACTGCTATGCCCTTCCTCTGCTGGGCTTCAGAAAGGCCACCAAAACCAGGTGTTTTCAACAGGCTGGGGGGATAGGAATGTTGTGAGTAGCTCCCTCCTGCAATCTGGAGTTTAAACTAGACTCTTATCTCGTGACTCTGGCACTGTATTTTATATTGTATAGTTATTTATGATTTAGAGTGTATTTTTTTTAAACATGGTTAGGTAACAGGGGGGCTGCCGACCTTCCAGCCGGCAAGCTGAGCTCTTAACCACTTGCGCCACCGTGCCCCTAGGTAATAGGGTATGTAAGCCACTCAGAGTCAGATTCAAGTGCAACAGCATATAAGCCCTGTAGGCAAGTAAACAAATAGATAAGTAAATATATTAACTAATTAATTGGGAAAGGGAGTCTGGGAGAGTTAAATGAGTGCAATCGGTGTATTAAGCACAGTGTTATTTTGCTTATTTTAGGTTTTAGTTTTTTTGTTTATGCCACTGAATTTCAGTGTTTGGCTACCAAATTTGAATGACAAGTCTGGAGGGATAAAGATTTTTTTTTTATTCCACTGGCAAAGACCAGCCAAAGATGGATGCTAGGTAGCCTGTGCTTATCACGTATGCATGCACATACAGTCGTCATGCATTCTGATAACAGCTTGTAATCCCATGTTAGAAATGTAATGTGAATTTTGGCCCTGGGAGAAGCTTACTTAATCTTATGGTTGGCTGACACAAAATTGCCATGGAGCTTGCCATAGAGGAGATGACATTTCCCCCACTACAAATGCCAAGTTGCTTATTCAGCCCTTGCCAGGCCAACTGTGCAGCCCAGGGGCAGGCTGAGTGAGGACCTATTTTATACCCTGCCACTTCATCAGCTACATTTAGCTTGCCCAAATCAAAAATGTATAAACAACAAGCCAAACTACCCTTGGCAGATACTATTTCAGCCACCAGATGAAGATGGTAGAGGAACTACCAAGGAACAGAAGCTGCAACCCTCTACTTAGTTTTACTAAAATAATCCCATTGCATGTAAAGGGCTTATTCTGAATTACAGCTGAAGAATGATTATCACAATTTTTTCAGTAAATCAGTGGCTTTCACACCTTTTATCTCCTAAAAACTGTTTGAAAATTGCTGGGTCAGAAGACTACTTAAGAAACCTTTTGGTCAATGTACTACAAATCAAAGCACACGCATAACTAATGCTTTAATAACATTTTTCCTCAGCATTAGCACATTAATCAACAGTAGCACTATATTTTGAGGATCATAAAACTTAAATAAGTTTAAGAAATCATCTGTAGAGATGGTAAAGCTGCAATTTCCTACCATTGCTGAACTGGATCACTCTGCCCCTTTTGAGATGAAGAATCCAGGATCCTATAGATCAGCAATATGCAGAAGGCCATTGGTTCTGCATCTCTACTAACAGATTATAGGAACACCATATTTTGAAAATATGTCAGTCATATAAGAGACAGCACAGCCAGCAGACAGATAGTGGCCAAGCAAAAGGCTCTGAAGAGACTTTCCCTAGTTTCTTGGGATATAAAGGAAACAAGGGCAATTTCAGGTTCTATCAACACAGTTTTACAGTAAAGTAAAATTAGCTCATCTGGTTGTGATTCTTATCTGGTTTATCCTGTGAGGCCAGTTATCAAGGAGGCCTCACTGAGTAATTCACCTCTCTAAAAGAGATTATCAAGGAAGCCTTTCTAAAGGAAACGGGGCAGAATTTCATATTTGCAAGATTGATGTCGGCCTCAATCCAACATCAATCCAGATAGGAATCACAACTACATGAGCCGATTCTACTTTATTGTTAACTATATTGAAGAACTTTGAAGTACAACTCTGAAAGAACAATTCTTCTCCTGTTTCCTTTACATCCTGAGAAACTAGAGAGGGTCCCTTCTGAACCTCTTGCCCTGCCCAACTATCCACCTGCAGGCTATGCTGTCTCTTATCTGACCTTTCCCTTGGCAGTGTCTCTTTGCCCAATTTCCCAAAGTCTTTCCCACATACCATTCACACTCTAATCCAATGCCTTGTTGCTATTCAGTCCTGATAAATGAACTCAAATCTCTTCCTTTCACAACATGTGCTAAAAATTTAAAAGATCCAATCTATAGAAATCCTCTGGACTTGGAAGAGATTCAAGATGCCAACCTCTAGGCAGCCTTGATGATTCCAAACAACAGGGAAGCTGCAGTTAACACTCCAAAAGAGGCAGTTTGTTCAGCTGACATTGTAGTCAAAGAGATACCTCCCCCAGGCATATGTGTCATCCTAGCACCTGTGAAACAGCCCTGGATATATGAGGTTGAAAATACCCCCTAAAAAGGCAGGAAGGAGATTGAACAGAGATTTGTAACCTCTGATAACTATAATTATCTAGACACTAAACATGGAGAATTCCAACCAAGAGGCCCCCAAGAATGTTACACTAGGAATCCATGTGTAAAATAGCAACCTGCAGTTAAGTGAACAGCTGCTATGAATACCAAATTATATTTAGAGAGGGAGCTTAGAGAAATGTTCGGCTGTTTAAGAAACAAAAAAAAATCCTCCACAGTAGCCCTGCTGAAAGAGGATGAACTACCAGTAAATTGCATGGAATTCTTGTGGATGTTGTCACTCACGTTTTACTGATGTTTTATTCCAGAAACAGACAGCTCTGTTTGGGATGAGTGGGCTGACTTGGAATTCAGGAAATGTCTTCTGGACATTCATATAAAATGGTGGCCATACATGTGCTTGTCTATTGACAACATGGCTACTAATGGTGAATAATGTTAATCACAAAAATCTCATTTTTAAGAAGCCAAACAAAAGAAATTGTTTCATTTTCTCAAGCCCTTAGTCTGTGCTCTATCACACCACTTTATTGTTATCTTTTTTTCTGGACAGGTGGGCACATTTCCAAAAAAGGACCATCTATAGCCATTCACCATTAACATTTTTAAACAATGTCTATGTAGTCCTAGGCATTCCTTTAACGGTAGGGAATTGCACTCTGCTTTTCAGCAGATCACATTCCTATTAAATTCTTTTGAGAAAGTTTTTATCAGAAAAAATGAGGCAGCTGAAATATTGGCAGGCCTTAAGACAAGTAGACATGGGCATTCTACTGTTGCCTATCCCAGTTGTAATTTAAGATTTTTCAAGGAGACTTTTACTAATACAATTCAATGATATTTTTATAGCTATTTCTCTATACTATAGTGATGGTGCTTTGAGCAATATTTGCCAGATGGATTTAACCAACCATGTATTTCCCATAAAGTTTATGGGGAAAAATTCTGAAAGAGAACTATTGTGATAAACACTATCTAATCCAGCACCGTTGCATGGCATTTTTCATTTAGGAATTAAGTGTGCTCAATTAACTTCTAATTAATCAATTTACCAAACTTCAGAATACTATCACTATGAAAGAATATTCAGTTGATACCTGAAGACTCCTGATAGCCGAATAGGACTTAGTTTCTGCCTAAAGAGATCAAGAAAGCAAAATGTGCTAAGATATATACTTTAAAATATTTTCTACTACATTTTAACATCTCTATTCTTCATTTTCCTTCTCTTGTATGTTCCCTTATGGTTACTTAGCATTGCAACACTAATGCCAAATTATTTAGGCAGTTTAACTACACTTTTCATTTGCAAATATTTTTAAAAATAAGCCTAGGGATGAGCTTTATTTCTATATTTCTACCTTCGTGTACCTCTTTTCCTGTTTGTGCTGTGTTCAGTCATCTCAAAGGCAGACTTCCATAGTCAAGGAAAATGTCATGCTATCTGAAAAATTTTAGCTGGAGAGCACCTGGTTGGGGAGAGCTGTCTTAAATAATTTGTTCTGAAATCACGAGATCTCTAAGCCAGTTTTTCTCAACCTCATCAACTTTAAGATATGCCAACATGCTAGGTGGGGAATTTTAGGAGTTGAAGTCCACATATCTTGGTCTTCAAGATATGATGAGGCTAAGAAACACAACTCTAGCAAATCTGACAAAGATCCAAAGCATCCACTCCAATTTCCATTGGGGTTGGATTGGTCTTTCAGAGCTTTATTTACTCACTAAGTTTGCATTCTAGAATAATTATGGCCAGATTTCTGCTTGTGGATGTAACTTTTTTACTGGAACCCTGAGATTCACTAACAAGTGGTTGGTACAAATAATTCTTGGGAACATAAGAGTTTACTTAAAATTAAAGACGCAGGTCTCTTGAGCACCTGAGTAGCTTGTTTTCAGCAACAGAAAAGAAAGCACAATTCTTTCATATAAAAGTCCATCTTTGTCTTGTGCCAGCCTTCCCTACTTCCAGCAGCCTGTTTTATAGGGTGGGGAAAGGCTCATGGCCAGTGTTCTGGCCAGCCAGCCTGTATCCTTCTCGGATACTATGTTCCATTTCTTATTCTCAGCAGACACGGAACAGGCTGATTTCCTTATTCTGTTTATTCTCTCAATTTTATTAATATCTTCTGCTTTAAGATTCATCAATGCAGCTCCATTTTACTGCCATCAGAAGATATATAATGCAGCAAAGCGGAGATCTGGCTGTTTGGGATCCCATTCACTTCATTCCACATCTCTTCAGTTGAGTTTTCTGTTTCCTTTCCAATTTTCTGTCAGCATCCCATGGCCACTGTTGTCCTTAGTCTTCACTGGGCAACTTAAACAAATCCTTTCCACAAAGAATGCTTTATTACATGTTCCAGCAAACTTTGAAACCCCCAACTTTTTTATACAATCTTCTTCTAGACAGATGGAGGCATTTTATATATAGTGGAAATGGGATTCACAGTTTCAACATTGGAAGCAGCAGAAAATTATGTCTGGTAACGAAAAATCCTCTTTATCTATAGCAAATTGCCCAAACATTGGCCAGAAAATACAAAACTACCTCCTGTCCACTTTTCCATTCTCACTGCTGTAAGTTGTAGAGAGATGTGGTGCTGAAGGTTTGACTGAAACTGCATACCAAAGTAACTGTTCCATGCTAATCATCTGACAACTATATCTCTTTCATCTCTATCTCTATGAAGTAATACACAAATACATATACATACATTCATAATTAAATATATATATGTGCTAACATGAATTCCATCATCGTAGATGAACAAGAAATAAAGCAATAAATAAAATTAATTATGGTGAATAAATTGTTCTCCAAAAAAGTCATTTCCACCATTATTGATCTTGAGTACCGA
Organism: Acrochordus granulatus; assembly: GCA_032468055.1. Lineage (NCBI taxonomy): Eukaryota > Metazoa > Chordata > Lepidosauria > Squamata > Acrochordidae > Acrochordus > Acrochordus granulatus. The sequence continues at coordinate 245,596 of JANHZU010006899.1, read as the reverse complement.
AAAAAACGCAAACAACTCCCAAATAACCCTGATATTCCCTAGTGCAAAACAGACCCTAAAATCCTAGAGCACACTTCCATATCCATATCTTATCAGGTAACACAGAATCTCCCAAAATGGCAACACTCACGATTTGTCTCTTCGGCAGGCCCGTCTCTGAGGGCTGGCTTGTCTTCGTCGAGGGGACAAGGACTTTCCCCGGGATCTCTGCTTGACTGGAGAGCGGGCACTTGCAGGCTTCAAAATCTTGAGAGAAAGAAATAATTTATTTCAGAACATGTTTATTTGTAATGGCTGACCTTCATATGGTTTTATGTTTTAATAAGTCATAAGAAGCTTGTAATGATATCTCTGTTACAAACATGTAGAGTTTGTGCTATTTTATTCACTATTTTTTATAGATACTATGATAAGATGCCTTAGACCAGGATTTCTCAACACTGGTAGCTTTAAAAACATGTGTACTTAAACTTCCAGAATTCCCAGCCAGTCTGCTGGGGAATTCTGGAGTTTGAAGTCACACATCTTAAAGTAACCAAGGTTAAGAAACACTGACTTAGATCATGTCCAGTGGTTGATCTAGGTGGCTCAGTACTCGAAGTAAAGCTCCCCTTCAGGGTTTTTTGATTTCCTTATTTGTTTGCTTTTTGGAGCACACTCTCACATTCCCTTGCTTTTGACCTATTTGGCTCCAGGTTGAGACAAATTGATGTACATAACATTTGGGCATACCAAATTGCCTGTCTCGGGTCCACATTGATTTGTTACAGTTTCCTGGGGCTTCTGCACATGATCTTTTCTTGTCTAGCCTGATGTATCAGGGGATTGTTTCTGAGATATTTTGTGAACAAAGGACTGACTGAAAAGCAAATAGAAAAGGAATAGAAACCCAAATATCTGTGTGTTATCAGGAATTTGTTTTTATGATCCAAAAATGCCAGGAAATTATGCCAGTAATATATAATTTTCCTGGAAGTTGTTTCTAAAATATCTGTAATTGCAGCCTCTCACCAATTCAACACTACATTTTTCTCACATATTTTCTCTTCCAAATTTATATATATTACAACAGAAATCTAGAAATTAGGCTCTCTTGATTGAGAATGTTAAACTTCAATGAATTAGAAAGACCATTATTTAACACTACAATCTGTATGCAGCAGCATCATACTCCTAGAGATCAAAGCAAAAAAAATTGTAATGTTTGAGCCACAAGTTCAAGGTTGCATTCTACTCAAATTCTATTAACTGACTGCCAGAAGAAAAGATTCATGGAAGCCATACACTAAATCCACACAGGATTACTAAGGAAAAATTTGTTTAGGCACTAAACAAATATTCCTGAAGAGAATATTCAGCTATCTTGGAAGCATACATATACAGTAGACTTACATCTACAAATAAAAGTGAATTTGCAAGTTGTTTATAAAGAGGGTGAACGTGCTCTGCTGCTCTCTTAAGTTACTTTAACTTGCTATGGTTTTCATTCTACGAGCTAGAAGACAGGGTCAGGGTACAGGATTAGATCTCAAACAGAAACAAAAGGGTGAAGATATGCAAAGGAGTGCTTAATCTTTCTTAAGCACAAACACAGAGACTAAAAGAAACCCCCTTACTACAAAGGGTAACAGTGTTTTAACACATCTAAGAAGTAATTATCCGTTGCTACTGCTTTGCTGTCAAAGATATGCAAGATTGAGGAAATCAACCTGCACAGGAAATATTCTCCAAATATAGTAGCCCTCCGATCCATACCCACCAATACATACAAGTATGACTAATAATGAAGTCATTCTCTGAAGCACCATCAACAAACCAAAGTAAAGCTTTGAAGAACTGAATTGCAGAAATCAAGCATGAATAAAGGGGAAAACTCAAAATAGTTCTACAGGGATTGAGCAAACCCAGGGGGCACTGCTTGCTAAATGTTGCAGGTCTCAAACATGCAAACTTCAATTGGAAAGCAATAGTTATAAAGTGAAAATACCTGGCAATATTTTATCCAGAAAGCTGGAGCTTTCAAACTGACAAGCCCATGCTTGGCTTAATATATAATTGAAAGTGCTGTTCACAGCTAACCCTTGTTTCAAAATCCAGCTATTCAGCAGCACTTATTCACTGGTTGCATCCCAGTTGTATAAATCCAGAAAACTTTTAAGGGGGCAGCCAACAGATTAAAAAAAGCCCTTTGCTGTTACTGTTAGGTCAATTAACAGTTTCAAATGTTAAAAAGAAAAAATAGATGATCAATCAAATAAGGGCACAATGGAAATGGAGAAAAAAATGTAGGGCATGGAGTAATCAGAGGATTGTGCATGCCAGCTGGAGGCGGCTTTTTTCCTACATGCTGAATGACAATGGTCAGAGTTGGAATTTCAGCCAAGAGAATTGCCTGTCATGGTCCTTTGAATACTGGGCATGAAGGCTCTGTGGATAGCTGCACAGCACAGACCCATTCCAGTTACTCACTGCCAGCACCAGGACTGGATAGGAGTGTGGCAAAACAGGTATATGGAGGTGGCCATACTGTGCATATGATTTTTATTTTTACTGATTTTTGATGAAATCAGCCAAATAATACAGAACTTGTTTCAATCACAGCCTTCCCAAGTAAAGCAGTTTCTCGTGCTCATCCTACTGATAATTATTTATGTGAACCAAACTTCTACTTCTTTTCACATGTCACAGAAATAGTACATACCTTCATCCTCATGTCCCTGGCATATTTCTCCAACTCTTTCCTTATTTCTGATCGCATCATCTTTGACATATTAAGCACCAATTGCTTCCACTCGATGGGCTGAAAACTGTGAGGTTCATGGGGGACATACAATCCAATCTTCACTTTTTTAACAGAATGTAGGTACTTTTTATAGGAGTCTTCAAATTCAAAAATGAGGTCACTCAGAGTTCGGTAGATTAAGGGCTTGTCCATCAACTCTGACCTTCGGCTCATGCCTAGTGATCCATATCGGCCATTGAAATAAATTCCAAGCACTACATGATGAAAATTGCTCCCTGAGAAATGGGATTTAAAGCTGATTGGGAATCGTTCAACAGAAGGCTGCCCATTGGTTAAGTATCTGGCAAGGGTCACGTCAAGGCAACAGTAAACTTAGATTCCAAACAGCAGAAAATGTTTTCCAGGTGCCACTGATTCTGATTTAGTGCTGCATTCCACTGAGTCATGTTGTTCCTCTGTCTAACCCTCTATTTCTTGTCTAACCAAGAACAGATAAAAGGTCTTTCTAGTGTGGCTATGTGCTTATAAGAACTCCTTGAAAATATACTTTGTGTGAAATCAATCCAAATCCATTTCAAAAATAAAGAATAGAGTATCATAGCCTTCAGGTTGCCCATGCCCATAATATGTGAACAGCAAACTAAGCCAACTACTGATGAACTGGTTACAGACCTCACCATCACAGGAAAATGTCTTATATTTTCATTGAAATTGTAGCAATGATTTCTAAACATGCTTCTATATAACTTAGCATATGGGAAATTAATGCAAAACTATTCCTAGTACTATTATCTAAGATTATTTTAATTGAATACGTCAAAGACTGATCCTGGGATCTTCTCCATATAATGTCTACAGGTCTGCTAAGGGGCTGCACTCCCCAATTCACTGGACTGTTTTCACTTTAGAGTTGGAAGATTTGTACTTCCAAATACAGCTTCACTACAGCTGTATCATTGGAAATGCTGACTGGAGATGCAGTTCATCCACTTCTACAAAGCCAGAAATATCTTGTTCCCATATCTTGACAAAAACAGTGACAAGTAACTTGTCCTTGTTTTACAGAGCAGTCAGTAGAAAGTAACAGCAGAACCTGAATATCATCAGAGATATTCAATGTAATATTACAGCTTTATTGACTGAGGTTTTTGCCTCTTCCTGCAGATGCCACTGGCTACAAACTAATAGCATCAATCATTACAAAATACAACTCTGAAGCCCTGTGAACCTGGCAAACTTAGGAAACAAGAATGATTTGGATTTCCAGAGATCTTTTTTGCTAATAGGGTAATGTACAAAAAAAGTTGAAAGCCTTCCAAAACAATTTTTTTATGTAGAACAAGTGCCATTTCATTAAATATGGTGCCATATTTATTCAGGGATTTTAAGCAAAGATCCTGAGTCATCTGAGATGCACCCTTTGTGGCCTGCAGTGTCTAATGGATATTGTGTGTGTTCAGATCAGCAAGATGACAGAGAAGTGTTCTGATACAATCCTCATCCCTTTTGTTAGTGTTGAAATCATATCCATATTCAAAAAGACAGGGTTTATATCACAACATCCAATCTGACAACAGGGTTAGGTATGGATGCACACATAGCCCATAGTATAGTCAAAGCTATGTTTTTTCCAATAGTAATGTATCACTGTGAGAACTGGACCATAAGGAAGGCTGAGCCTCAAAGAATGATACCTTTGAATTGTGGTGCTGGAGAAAACTTTGAGGCTCCTTTGGACGGCAAGGAGATCAAACCAGTCAATCCTACAGGAAATCAAATCTAATTGGAGGGACAGATGCTGAAACTGAAGCTTTGGCCACATAATGCAAAGAGGACTCATTAGAAAAGGCTGTGATGCTGGGAACGATTGAAGGCAAAAGGAGAAGGAGATGGCAGAGGATGAGATGGATAGATAGCATAGTCAGTGTGATGGGGGTAGGCTTGGGTGGACCCCAGGAAGCAGTGCAGGACAGGGAGGCCTGGCATGCTGTGGTCTATGGGGTCGTGAAGAGTCAGACACGACTGAACAACAACAAATTACTCTTTATAGTTTATGAGAAATTCAAATTTTGCAAAGTTTTCAATCAAGTTCCTTCCATTTCATTGGATGGCATAAACTCCCTCAATGAAAAATAAGGAGCATTCAGCCTTACTTTCCTCATTTCCAGATACAAACAACAGTAAAACATGAAAGCCTCATTATCATTTCATTCATTGTCAAAGTAAGAGGATCCAGCCACTGTTCTGACAGATCAGACCTTCATTTCTGCTTTTTTTTCTCCATACTTTCAATCTCAAGACTCCTTCTCTTCTTCCCCAGAAGTCATTGGTCTTATGTAATTGAAAGGGTAAGAAATTCAGCTGGAAATATTTCCATTCACTCCATTTTCAAGAAAAGCCAAGCAATTCTTTCTTTCTACAAATGCCCCAAAGCTGCTTAATTAGGAAAAATTTTCCCCAGCTATTATTCTATATTTGCATGAAGAATGAGCTGTGGTTGAATGGTTTGTATGATTCAGACAGGATGTGGAAGATTATTCAATGTGTTGTATTAAACACATACTGCAAATTTAGGAATACTTTAAGGAAACTGATTAATTCAGTGAACTGAAGTTCAATTATCCATGAATTAGCAAACTGTATGAGCAGAGCCAAAGATTACTGTCTTTTTATCTAGGAACATGGAACTACATAGTAGACAACCATTATGTCATTGTTACACATGCATTTTGCTTCTGTGTATACTCCCGTGGATTGTTAATTGCTAATTGTTGAATAATGATTAATATTAAAACTTATATAGGAAAAGAAATAGGAGGAAAACCTACTTTTTTCCTGGCAATACTCCTGTATCTTAAAAAGAAAACATAGAGGCAATTTTTGATAATTCATTTTTTAAAATAAGTTACAAAAATCCAATTTTTTTTCACTGAATAGGTGAGGATAACCTAAAACATGCCAGAAACGGACAGACAGACATTGTAACCTTCTGTAAGTAGTGAATTTAGTCAGGATTTATTTGTAAGTTACAGTCTTCCACAACCTGACACCTTCCAGAAACCAGGAGAATTCTAAGAATTGAAGCTCATACATGTGGAAGATGCTCAGATTGAAGAAACATGTCCAGATGCATATAGTACTTTATCCTATAAAGATGTCCCTAATTAATTAAATAAGACAGAGGGAGGGACATACTATAATTGCTTATAATGTCACAGAAGGAAATGTGTATAATAACCATTACAATTAATCTATCCCTGTAGGAAGAAAACAAAGGAATGAAATTTGACCTTCAGAAATATTTCATCCACTAACACTAACAGCTTATTCTCAGCTCCTTCTAATCATGGCATGAAGTTGTCTCACCAACCATTTAAGAGGCATCTCTTCATGATATTTTGTTCCTACCCCACTACCATAGCAGATGAAAGCCATCTTTAATTGTCCTAATATTAAAATGGTGCTTTCTTATTTTTTCTGATACAAATTTTGTCCTATTAACCATCTACAATGTTTCAGTGTTACAATGACGCAGTCAGATTCTAGAATCAATCCAACAGACTATTGAGGATGCTCCAGACAGACCCTTCCCCTTCCAGACACTAAACTCTGTTTCCCAGGAGCTTTTTGACTTGGCCTGCAGGAGCAACTAGACACATCACTTTCACAAAGGTATCTGCTTGTCTAATGCTTCATCTATGGTTTGAAAGCACAAACAGGTATTATACAGGATTTTTATTCCTATGGGTCTGTGAATCTTCTGGAAAAGAAGAGAACATATTTTAGTGCACTTTGTGGAAAAGTTAGTGCTGCTACACTGATCAATTTAACCTGGGAAAGAGAGCTTATTCTGAATTTTGGGAACCTGCCCCAGTTAGAGGGAACATTGTTTCAAATATGCCACTTGTACTTTTGAGTACAATCAGCATTGTCTATTCAAATGTGAAAATCCTTCTCTCTGCACATATCACACTCAGATTACTTTATAAAGGAAACTTAACATTTCCTTGAGTGGATATTTGTTGTTACTGTACAAGCTAATTGCACTTTTACACTATAAAAGCAATATAAATTATTCTTGAGGAAACAGAATATGCACATATGTAACAGTATATATTATACTGTAGACGATGCTGGGCATGTAACATTGATTCTCACCTATTACCAATCTTCACCACTTGTTTCTAAGAATGATTCAAAGCATCAGGCATCTTGCATATCTGGAAATTATTTCATCTACTATATATTTGTCTCCACTGAGTTCATCAGAGAATACTTGCTGCTGGCTCTTTCATTCAACTTGCAATACCTCTGGAGCAGACGACTGACTGAACTGCTCCACCATCTGGAATGCCTTGCCTAGGGCTTCATCTCCCCTTGCAGAGCAAGGGAAGCTCACCTTGACCAACAGGAGTTTTGTCTGCTTGATTTCAACTCAGTAATTTAAGGCAGAGTAATCCTAGGCTAAAGCCTTTGACTGTGTCACAACCAAATGTGGCAAATTCTAAAAGAGATGGGAGTACCAGACCATCTTACCTGTCTCTTGACAAGCTTGTATGCTGGTCTAGAAGCAACAGTTAGAACTGGACATGGAACAACAGATTGGTTCCAAATTGGAAAAGGAGTACGGCAAGGCTGTATA
>JANHZU010006899.1:180309-191417 GCA_032468055.1 Acrochordus granulatus | reverse complement strand
TCCACTGTATAGTGTTAAATAGCTGACCCATGAGCTGAAGGAAGTATGAGGCCTGAGCACTGGAGAAATCAAGACCAATAAAAAGTTCTCTAGCACTTTTATCACATAGTTAAACTGTTAAATCAATGTTGCCAGGTGTATAATAATCATTGGATTAGAGCTTTAAAATATAGGCATATTTGTGAAGGTTGAACGTAACATAGGAGTTGGTAGGGGAGACACCAGTAGTTACAATGTATATTAACTTATAGTGGAAGTTATCAGTAGTTTTAATCAATGATATTGGAGCAAACATTGTCATGGTGATGCTCATAAAACCATAGGAAACAATCGTATGTGGGAATGACCTTGGGAGACAGGAGGAAGAGCTCCTGACAACTATTGATAGCAAAATTTGAATCTGAAGGGTGGTAAAAGCCTTTCAGAAGGGACTCTCACTAGTTTTCAGGAGAGTAAAAGGGAGGGAAGGGAGGGGTATTTAAAGTCTTACAAGACTGGTGTTAGCTTTGCAATATATCTAAACAAGAAGCAGAACCAGGAGTACTAGCTCTACTTTTATTGTAAGGTTAACAAAATCTTGCAGGTCTGAAAGAACCCCTTCTGTTCCTAAAGGAGGCATTAGTTACATATCCTGGCATAACTTTCAATTTTTAAGCCCTTTGTGCTTTTGAAAAATAATGGCCTATAGTTCTGAAGATGACAACCTCAGATACCAAATAGGAGCTTTAAAATTCTATAAACCTTTTTTACACCATTTGAGTTATATTCTGAAATGGTGTGTCACAATTTCTGAAGATAAATTTATTGTAAGTTGATATCTGATCATTCTCCTATTTCTATTTTTATTATAATTTGATCATATAGGAAGTTACACGGATATGAATTACTTTTCGCATGAGGGCAAAAAACAGGTTTATCATGTTTATTCCTTGACCAGGAAAAAGGTCAAGACTTGCATTCCAAAGCAAGAGGCTTACAACCTTCATAAATTTAAAAGTGTCAAAAAATATATAGTGTATACTCCACATCAGACTACTCTTATAGATTTTTCAGTCTTCAAAGAAAAAGTTCATTATATCATTGACAGACAGACAGCTATCTAAATATGCCTGAACTTTCTCCATCAACAAGATGGAGAAAGCAAACCTCCATCCTTCAGAATATCTTCTAAACAGGACACATGCTCCCCAAATTACTAACATCCTCTGAAGAAACTTTTATAACATTGCAGCATTCAGCACATTATCACATGAAGGTGACCATCATAGAGAGTTTTAACTGTATCCTGAAAAGTAACCTCTGGAAAGATTTTACTGCTTGGAAAATAGGCAATTGAGATGGAAAGTGCTTGAGAAGTATAAAATCATGCATGATATGGATAAAACGGACAGATAATTTTGTTCCTCTCATAAAATTATGGCGGGTTATCCAATGAAGATGATTAGAGGGAAATTTAAAACAATCAGAAGAATGTGCTTTTTTCCCAAAATGTATATTTAATTGTGGAATTAATTACAACAAAAACCTGGCCATTTCTGTTACATTGGATGGCTTTAAAAGAAAATTGGATTAATACATGGAGGGCAAATCTATCAAAGACTGTTGGATTTGAAAACCCAAGGCCAGTTGCAAGTGACAGTGGTAGGAGATGGTTGTATCTCTGTCTCCTCAGAGGCATTTGATTGGTTACTATGAGAAATAAAGTACAGATTAAGATCAGCTTTCACCTCATCCAGTAGGGCCATTGTTGTTAGGAGCTGATTTCAGGAAGATTATTGCATGAATTATCTGCATTGGAAAATAATATTTTTCTCTCCTAGGGTCAGCTGTGTCATTTTTTCTAGTGAGTATATATCAGGCTTTATTTCTATAAGAACAGATCAGATTTAGACAGTATTGTTTCAGTGATAAAATATAAGCAAATGAGGCCTGGGTTATTTGTGTTGTGTGTGTTGTTTTAAAAAGAGGAATTTTTCGTACAGTAACAGGAAGCACATTGCACTATCATGGCTGAAGATGAGAAAAAGCGCTTACTTGAATTTAATAAGATGAGGGAATCAAGGTGCTTGCTAGAAGGAAAGAGTGAAATTTGGTGGCTTAGGCCCCAGAGAAGACATTATCCTCAAAGTAACCGGGCTTCAGTAGAGAACTACAAAGAAGAAAAACAGGAGTATGACAGTGGCAGGACAGCTTGGCTAAAAGCAACTCCTCCTCCTAAGGAAAAGAGGCATTTTCCTGAAAAAAGTAAGCTTGCATATAATTGCACTACAAATAAATATTGAATTTTACACATTTGTAATTTCTTCTTAAAATTAAGAGGAGGAATTCTGTTGTGATGGGTCCATTACCCTATTACTGCAAACAGTGAAAACTTCCATTGGTGCAGATAGTTTGGTATACTGAGTGTGAATGTACATATGTATATACTCACAACATCACTTCAACTTTTGCCAAGTGATTTGTGATTTTACTGCTAGCTTTTCCATTTTCTCTGCTTGCTGGAAGCCAGTTGTGAAGTGTGCAAATGACAACCATGGGGACACTATGATGGCCATAAATATGAGGATTGGTTACAAAGCTGTTTTTTCCAACTGCTATAACTTTGAACAATCACTTAACAAAGAAGTCAGTAAGCAAGGATGACCTCTTTGTGTGTGTGTGCATGTGATTTTGGCGGCATATAAATTAAATAAATAAATACACAAGTGGAGCAGAATGATGGCACAACCAAACCCAGGTATAGGGTAAGTCTCTAGAGACATCCTCTCAAAGGCATTTTCTGAAGTTCACACACTTTTCCTGCTCGACTGCCTATATTTCATTGAAAGGCTGTGATCTCTAGGTGCTTATAAACATCCTTTTCCTTGCAAAAATAATCAGAAAACATTTTAAATTAGACTTCCTTTTTCTTCCCAACAGTTGTAATGGTGAGAATAGAGAGATTTAAAAATATGGCATTAATCCTAATACAGTTCTGTAAACAAATTCCAGAGTGATTGCATGACTAAAAACTTCAAACATTCTTCCCAAAATGTTTGTATTGTACCTTGTTTGTATTGTTTCTCTGGCTGAAAGGAGAAAATAAGGATAAATTATTTGCTCCAGTTATTTCCTTGGAGTTCTTACATCCAATGTAAGGGATGCTTGCTAGATCCTTTAAGATGATACTAATACAGATAAATTTTTATGTATCCTTAAATTATATATTTCTTTACCCAAATGTATTAAATTGTATATAGTTCTCTACCCAGAGAACATATTTTCAGACAGGTAAATGGCCCAAAAATGCCAAGAATTTTTTATTTATTTTTTACATTTCTGAACCTTCCTCACAGAGGGATTCTGTTTGTTGATTACAAACTTTGATATTTATTAAATATATATGCTGCCCATCTCATTTGAATGGCTGACAAGATAAAAACAATATAAAACATTAAAATGATAAATTTAACTTAAAAAAAGCAAATTAATAAAGGAGGGAACCAGTATACACAGGGGTAGAGATGAAGTCTTTTAATCCAGTAATCACCTTTACTATGGAACACACCATTGAAACCCTAGGCCAATAGGCAGAGCCAGCTTTTACCCTTCTGGAAGGCCAAGAGGGTAGGAGTGACTCTTGCCTCAAGGTGCATGATGTTCCGGTGGTGGGAGCCACAACAGGAAAGACTCTTCTGGACGTCACTTGCCAGAATTCCTTGACCAATGGGATGCCCCTTCTGCCAGCATGAGTGGGGTAGACCAACCCCATTGGGGTGAGATGATTCCTCAGATAACCTGGAGCCATGCCATAAAAGGCTTTCAAAGTAATAACCAAATAACCAATACCTTAAATTGGACTTGGAAGCAAACCATCAACCAGTGCAGCTCACACAATAAGGTGTATTATGTGGGTCACCATAGGGGCTGCTAGAACTGTCTGTGCAGTTGCTTTCTATGCCAGCTATAGCTTCCAAATATTCTTCAAATAGAGCGTGTGCTCTATCATATGCTTTCTCCAAATCCACAAACACACAGTGCAGTTCCTTCTGGCCTTCCCTGTACTCCTCCTGCAGCACTCAGCACAAACATTGCATCAGTAGTACTCTTTACTGGCATAAAACCATATTGCTGTTCACTGATCGTCATCTCTCCTATCAGCCTAGCTTCTACTACTCTTTCCCACAGCTTCATGGTGTGGCTCATCAACTTCATGCCTCTATAGTTGCTGTACCTCTGTCCAAACATGAGATGACCTGGGCCCAAGTAACTGAGCACAGGGACTCCTGATCCAGGAAAGAGCACAACTGGCACACAACATGAAATTGCAACAAAGGATGTCCAAGACACACCTCCCACTGCTCTTTGAGGAGGAATCGAGTCAAGGGAAACCTCCAAGCTGTGCACAGGATCTGTCTGAGATAGTGCAATCCATCCAAAACTAAAGATGTTAAAGTCCCAGATTCTGATGCTCCACCCACCCATAGTCATTTGGTTTTACCAAGGTTCAATCAAAACTAATGTCTTTTAAATGCCCATTTTTGGACATATGATCAGAATGGCTTCCTTAATAGATCATAATACAGAAATAAATGCTTTTAAATTATTGTAGTTTATAAGTCATATATGATTGCTTGTGTTGTTATTGCTTCCTTTATGTTGTTGCTTCTATATCTTGCTTTTTCTCTTATTGCTCAGGACAGTTTAAATTAGGGTGTTTGCTTTCGTTGGCCACAGTCGTTCTATTTCTATTTTCTGGTCTTTGTACAATATTTTGTGATTTTCTCCAGTTCTTTCTCTTTCCAGGTACTGCCACGTCCACTATCTAGGCTTTTTCATCTTTCTTATCGACAATTGTTAAGTCTGGTGTGTTAATGTGGCAGGTGCCTGTTTGTTTGAATTCTGAGGTCCCAGAGCAATTTAGCTTCTTCATTTTCTATTACCATCTCCTATGATCAGTTCTTGCTTTCAGACAAATGGTATTTCTTGCAGATCTTCCAGTGCATCATTGTTGCTACTTTATCATGCCATTGTTTGTAGTCAGTCTTGCAGTTTTCTTGCAGCAGCTAACTAGGTGGTCCATTGCTTCTTTAGCTTCTTTGCAGAGGCAGCATTTGTTGTTGGTTGTTGTTTTAATTCTAGCCTTGTATGCATTTGTTCTTAACGCTTAGTCTTCTGCAGCCAGAAGTAGCCCTTCTGTCTCTTTCTTCAATTTTCCTGCTTTTAGCCATTGCCAGGTCTTCTTGTTATCTCCCTGCTAGTTTTTTTTTAATGTACTGGCCATGTAATATTTTACATGTCTCTTTTCTATTCCTCATTTGGTCTTTCTTGTATGCCAGTTTCATCTCTCCAGTACTCAGTAAGCCTTTCTGGTAGACTAGCTTTAGTGCATCTTCTTCACTGCCCTTCAGGTATTCTTTCAATGCCTTTTTTTCTTCTTCAACTATCTGGTGTACTTAGAACATTCCACACCCATCTATTTTCCTTGATAGGTAGAGTCTGTCAACATCACTGTGTGGATGAAGGGCATGATTCATTGTCATTATTTTTCTCATCTTCCTATCCAGGGCTTTTAGTTCTGCTTAAGTCCAGTCCACTATTCCAATGACTAGAATTGCCCAGGCATTAATTGTCTTAATGGTATTTCCTCCACTGAGTTTGGACTTTAAGATCTTCTTCACTTTCGTGATGTATGCACTTCTGACCTACTTTTTGATTTCAGTGTGTTTGATGGATGCCCAAGTATTTGTCATGATCGTCTTCATCCAGACTCTTGATGTTATTTCCATAGGGCATCTTGATTCCTTTGGTTTTCACCATTTTCCCTTTTTGATGGTGAGGATTGAACATTTGTCCATTCCAAACTCCATTGCAATGTCCTGGCTGTATATGACAGGTGTTGAGCAGAGGATCTATTTCAGATCTTCCATGGAAAGGTAATGGGATAGCCCGGTAGAGGTTTGTGATATTAGATAGCCATGGCCTGCCTTGTTCTGTTTGGTTGACAAAGGAATCAGTGAGGTGACAAACAATACTGGTGATAATGAGTCTCCTTAAAAGATTCCTCTCTTGATATAAACCTCTCTCAGTCTATCACCATTGATCAGCAACTGGCTCTTCCATTGTGCCATCGACCTTTGCACAAAACTTCTGATGTTTCTATTGACTCCTGTTATTTCTAGGCACTTGGATTATCCAGTCATGTGGCAGGGAGTTGAATGCCTTTTTGTAATCAATCCATGCTACATTTAAGTTGGTCTTCCTGCTCTTGCAGTTTTCCAGAATCACCTTGTTAGTTAAGAGCTGATCTTTTCTTCCTTAGGGTGGTTTCCTTTCTGCTCAGATGGAAGGAGCATGTTTTCAACTAGATGCTGTTGGGCTGCATCAGCATATACCAGTTAGTAATTTGAAAGTTTTTGGCCAGTAGGTAATTGGCTTGTAATTGCCTGGTGTTGTCCCTTTTGGTGGCTCTTTCATTATCAGGTACGTTTTGCCAGATGTCAGCCATTCTTCAATTTCACCTCCCTGCAGTATCTTATTAAACTCCTGGGCAGCAAGTAGACCAGTCAGATGATTCAACCAAGAACCATGTAGTTCATCTTCACCTGGTTCCAACCAATTTTTAATCTTCCTTGCCCTTTTCTCCATCATTTCTGCTGTTGTTATTAGTTATTTCATTTCAGCTTTTTTAAAATTCTTATTCACCTCCTTTAGCCAAGCTGTGTTCTTGTTATATTTCTTTGGGTTGTCCCATAGCTGTGCCCAGTACTGCAGTGTTTCTCCTTTGTCAGGTGTTGACTGGTTCACTGCATTTTTTGATGGATTGGTAGAAACATTTCTGATTTGACTGAAATTGGAGATCCTGCCTATACTGTGCAATTCAAGATTGTATCTGCTGATCTTTTTGGCTTTAGTTATCTATATATTTATCTGCTGCTTTATTATTTCCAGTACTTCCTTAATTTTCCTTGTTTCTAGATGATATTTCTTGATCAGGTATTCTTTGGTCTTGTTCTTCAACTTCTTTTCTTTCATCTGTTCTAGCTTGCTTGTATCTGATCTAAGCTTTCAAATCTTATTTTCAAGCCTGATCTTCCATTTTGGTGGTGCACTGTTTGGCTTTTTTCATTTTTTGTTGATTTTGAATCCCAGGTATTCAGTTATAACTGCAGCCATGCTGTACATTAGTTGGTTTGTTTCTTGCAGTGAGCTGGTACTTATTTTTGAGAATATAGTATTGGCATCTTCTCATACCAGAGCTAATTGTTTTTTTGGAACAAGTTTCAATGAGACAATCATATTCTGTTGTTTTTGTGCTGTTCTACATGCTCAGTTATTCTTTGTTTCAATTCCTTTTTTTAGTTAGAAAGTTTTGTTCTTCCTGAGAAGGCCGATGAGAGGGTGCCTGGTTTGAGAATGAAAATGATTCAATATCTTTGCTGGTTTCCTCTACTATTGTCTCCCCCTGTTTATCTCTACAATCTGAGCTACTTCTGGCTAGGCTTTGGTTTCTTTGCCCTGAGTAGAGCTTTGTAGTTCTTTCAGTTCTGCTTCTGTAAATACAGTGGAACCTCGCAAGATGAGGACCTCATTGCATGAGATTTTCGCAAGACAAGCAAAAATATTTAATAAAATTTATTTTGGTTGACAAGCAACAACTCGCAAGACGAGCAAGCTTCACGTGATAACTTACGCGTCATCTTCGCGCTCTGAATTTCCTGTTCAGGCAGCAACCGCTTAAGAGTTCTGTCGATGCTGCCATGTGCAGTTTACTCCGTTACTGTCCATGTGCTGTACTGTGAGATGTTGCTGAGAGAAAAGGCCGTTTTGCCTCGAGCGGTGGCGGCAGCAGATCCTCCAAGCCAGCAGGGGGTGCCAGACAGCAGCCAGCCTAGCAGCAGCCAAGGCCAGAACCTGCCTTGAAGCAGATCCATAAGTGCTGGTTAGGTTGTTCTATTTCTGCTTTATATTGTGTGTTAATCATGGTTACTTGTTTCAGATGTTAGGAACAATCATTTCTACATAAAATTCCATTGAAAATGATTTTTGGTGAATATTTTTGGGGGTGTGGAATGGATCATCCGACTTTCCATTGTTTCCTATGGGAAACCTCGTTTCAGTTTAAGAGCATTTCGCACTAAGAGCGTTCTTCCGGAACAGATCAGTCTTGTCTTGCGAGGTTCCACTGTACTTTATTTCTTATAAATCAGTGTTGATCTGCTAGCCTGTATTCTGTTCTTTCTGTTTCTGGATGTTGTTCTTTCCAGAACTGGTACATTCTTTTCATGTGTCGTCTTCTTGTTGGAGGTGATTTGTAATAACAGACCATTGTTTATTTATTTTCAGTCTTTGTATATCTGCAATGAGTTGACACCTTTTTTTTCCAGTAGATTTTGCCCATTTTTCATCAGCTGTCCAGGAACTCCAACATCTAGTGTTGTCATTCTTGACCTGGGCAACAAATGAGCTGGCACAGATTTCTGTAATTTACATCTCACCATATTTTTTTATAAGAGAGACAGTCTTCATCTGGCTCCTCTGGTTAGAATTGTACAGTATGTTTGAATCTCTGGCATAGCTCTCATCTTCCTCAGAACACACAAAGCCCCACAACCACATCAAGGTAGTGCCTCACTGGGGGAAAATAATTATTATGGTTGGTCACATAGTTAGATGTTTAGACTGGATTTGCATTTTTATCCACATATTGAGTCCTTATCAAGGACCTGGGATAAACAGATTTATTGTTTGATAGTGTTAAAGATATTGTTGCAGGATGTAAGTTGTTCCAAATAAAGTTGCCTTTTGCAATTGACTGATGGTGATTTTGTCAATGCCAGTGGTGTTCCAAGTGGTTCTCCAGATGTTTTGGGATTACACCCGAGGTGCCTATTAAATTGGTATTTGTTCTATTTGCACATCTTTGTATTTTATGTTTTTCTCTAGTTCTTTCTTTCTATTCTGCTGTCTCAAGGTACTGCTGTGTCCACTATCCAGACTTTTTGGTCTTTAATATCAACATTTATAAAGTCTTGAGTGTTACGTGGCAGTGATTATTTGTTTGAGTCCCAGAGTACTTTAGCTTTTTCATTTTCTATTACTTTGTCTGTTTGTGATCTCATCAGTTCTCGCTTGTAGGCAAATGGTATTTCTTGCAAATCTTCCAATCCACCATTGTTGCTACTTTGTCATGCTGTTATTTGTATTATTACTTAAGAATAATAAGAAAGGAAAGCACTGGAGTCTTGAAATTATCCATCCACAGTTAGCAAAATGAAGAACCACATAGATTCTTGGAAATAAGCTTTCCCATTCTGTGAAATTACTTCTAAAACATTTATATTTAGAGATATTATTTAAATAAATAAATGGTAAATAATGAGATTATTTTCATCTTTTCTTGGGAGATGGGTGGTTATTTAAATTTGCTTAGTAAAGTATGAGTGCTTGTGAGAGAGAATACAAGCTCCGCAAATCCATGCTGCTCTTCCTCCTCGCTTTTGGCCATACAAAATCTTTCAGAACAACTAATAAAATATGTAGTTGTTTCATATAATTGATTTTAACTGATAGACTTATTCTGTACTAATTAAAATGTACAGGATATTTCAAAGATTACACCATTGCCCAAGAATAATCCAGACAAGACACTAACAATCCACTGCATGGTGGGTTATTTGTCATATATTGTCATAATGTTAACACCAAATTAGTCCCTGGCAGAGTTAATTGTTCTGATATGAGACAGATATCATATATGATTTTAGAAATCTTGTACAACTTGTGTTTACATACATTTCAACCACTGTGACATACTGTAAGGTTATTATATTGTTAACTAATGATAAAACTTTATAACCAGATGATTCTGTTTTTCATTATACATTTATTTTATCTTTTCAGATAATGCAATTTTTGGATGAGTGGCCTTCTTATAAACAGATTTTTGTTGGAGTTCTGGAACTGTGTGCATTTTACCTAATTGAAGAAACCATTATAGGTGTTTGCACACCTTCATTCTTGAGAATGAACTTGGCTACAAGATTATGGTTAATTTTTAAAAGTAGATTTGCCTGGATTATACAAAATCAAACATAGTATGGAGAAATAATATCTACAATAAAATTTTCAGAAGTCTTTTCGTAATATTCCCCATAATAATAATAAAAGCCTGCTTAGTGTTGTTATATAATGCTGGTTTGCCTTAAATTACTGGCACACACAGAAAAGATTGGAATCATAGATTGATTCCCAGTTTAATGTGTTACACTATCAAAACCTGTTCACATAATTTTCGCAAGTTTCCTCTTAGAGATTGTCCACACTAATTTCCACCATACCAGGATAGGACACTTTTTGATAACTGAATATTATTTTTTTAAGTGGGATTACACTAACTTCTTGGGGTGCAGTGGCCAAGTGGTTAAGATGCTAGGCTTGTCAGCCAGAAGGTCAGCAGTCCATGTTCAAGACTCGTGCGCCACATAATTGGATGAGCTCCTGTTACTAGTTCCAGCTCCTTCCAACCTAGCAGTTGGAAAGCATGTAAAATGCAAGTAGATAAATAGGTACCACATCAGTGGGAAGGTAAGAGCATTCCATACACCTCAACATATAGTCATGCTGGCCACAGGACCACAGAAGTATCTTTGGACAACGCTGGCTCTTCGGCTATAAAATGGCAATAAGCCCGGCCTCCTAGAGTCAGACATGACTGGCAGGGGAAACCTTTACTTTTTTTTACACTATCATATTTTCATTCATGTGAGGTAAAATGAAAGAAAGTGGGTGGTAGCATTTTCTTTAAAAAAATCACATTCCTGCTAGGTTTTAAACAAGTATCTTCATCTATGCCACTTAAAGCTCTTAGTCATTGTGCTTTTTTTAGCATGGATGATAAATACAGAAGTCATTAGAATGGAAAATAGCTATCAAGATTTTTTTTAATTTAAGGCTGGTTATTATATATATATAAATTATTATATATATCATATATGTATAAATTATTATATATACTATATATATATATTATATAAAGCTGGTTATTATATAAATATGTATATAACCAGCTATTAAGAATTTTATATTACTTTGTATTAATATTTTTATACATCTGTGTGTGCGTTCAT
>JANHZU010006899.1:117064-129333 GCA_032468055.1 Acrochordus granulatus | reverse complement strand
CCAATCCAGATGCCTGTTTTTTAAACTTTTGTTGCGATGCAATTACCCTGGATGAATGAGAGTCTTCACAGACAAAAAAATGATAGCTAATTTTTCAGGGACAGGATGCTTCCTAACTGAGGTGGAGAACTATTCTTCAGAGGTTTTCTAACTTCTAATAACCCCTTCAAAAATGGGACTGATTAAATTCATACAGCATCTGGACCACATGTTGCTGATTCCAGGCTACATCATTCAAGCTCTGCTACTTCTATTACATGCTGAAATCAGAAGAGAATGGACATGAGGGTGGGACAGTCTTGTCTCCCACTTCTGATAATCTCAGTGAGAATGTCACTTTTTTGAAGTTGCTATCCCTTTTTTTTACTCTCGTAGGTCTGCTACAAAAAATCACTGAACTGAACGAGTTGAATTCATGTTACTGGAACCTGGGTTTAAATTCCCACCAGTCTGCAGCATTTCCGGTGTGACTTTAAAGCAGCCTGTTTCTCAGAATAATCTACCTCACCACCTTACTGTGAAGAGAATGTGAGATGATTTTTTTATATGTCCCATCTGACAATATTGGGAATCAATTTTAAATGAAAATAATAGGTAAAGCAAGATGATGAAGAGACATCGTGTTTACAATGTTTGCTTTGTAATTTATTTTTTCTCATATACCTTGAAACACAAAGAGCAACCAGTTCATTCTATAAAGTTTTAAGCAACTTCATAATGAGTTCCTCCAATTGTTGCTTTATAAATTTTGTGTGCCTTGGGATAGGGATCGAGTTACTTCATTCTATCTGAAATCTTTTTTAATTTGCATTGTAGGTGGGGCCTCAGAACTTGAACTGGTACAGTTCTTTCTGAAGTTCTGGGAAAACACAAGCTCAAGATACCAAATTGGCTACTGTATTAATAATAATTGTAGCTTTTTTTAATTCTATAGGTTGAGATACCTCCTTAGATAGTACTCTTTCCTCCATTTTTTTTCAATAGCTCACTGTGAGGTAGACTAGATGGAGAATTAATAAGTGATTCCCACAACCATCCAATGGATTTTCCTGGTCACAGCTCAATATTAGAGTCAATCTAGTGTAATAGTTAAAGGCACTGTGCTAGAAACCAGGAGACTGTAATTTAGATATGAAGCCAGCTAGGTAGCTGATTGAAAGGCACAATAGTTTAGCTCAGTTTCCTATCAATTTTACAAATAAATTGTACTTTTGGAATTAGAATCTTTGATCTCAGAAATCCTTTAAAAAGTCCAAAATCTGGCTTAGCTTATACTGTAGGATGGAAGGAAGGCAGAAACTTCAGGCTAAATCTCCCAAATCTTTTGTCTGATGTATTTTCTTCAGTTGGTGTTGAGATCTGTTGCTGGACTAAGAGTCCTGTGGATTGGCAGGCTCTCCTGGAATCCCTTCTCTATCATCAGAACTCCGACATCAGAATAAAACTCACCAAGGAGATTTCTATACAAGCTGACTAAGGGAGGACTCTGAGGGCTGATCTTCCACTTTGCCTTCAGAAGAGAAAATCTTCTTATGTTTCTGGCATTCTCTTCCAGAGGTCCTGAGCTTTAGAACTGGAGAGTTATCTGAATTATCAGAACATTTATCACAATTACATTATACTAGAAAGTATTTTATTGTGAAAGGTACCATGAGGCATTGTCACCCCCCTTCTTTAAGAAACTGTGGTCCAAAATATATGACACCTTTTCTTACACAAATGACACAGCCACCACAGGTTGCCTTCTTAAGAATTTCAGATATGGTAACATTGAGACTTGTCAAGGTAGTAATTCTCCATTTCCTGAATACTCATCTGTGACATCTGCAAGAATCAGTCCTGCCTTCCATACCTAAGCCATGATTTTTGGTCACAGTAAACCACCTGCCAAGTCACTATACAATGACACTCTCATATCCTTAGAGCGAGTCAACCGAAACCAATAAGACAAAGTAATCTTGGCTAACGTAAATCACATTCATATTAAGATTTGCTTCAGTTAGTCACAAGCTCTGCACTGCTGTTTCTGCTGTATTTCTTAGGCAGCACAACATATTTTCTTCCAATGCATCTGCCTCATTTCCTGAAGAAAGTGCGTAGGCATTTTTGGGTCCTATGAGACTACAGTACCGTTAAGGAGATCCAATGGCTGATTGGGTTGAGTGTATATACAATCAGTGAAACTAATAAAATCCTGATTTAATTAAGCAATATATTCATAGGTAACTGCAAAAAACAGAAGGCCATAAAGCAGCATTAAAAGACTATGCACATCAGCATTGATAAAGATAGTAAAGACAGGAAGGAGAAAGTGCAGGAAAATCTGAAGTTCTGGAGCACAAGGAATCAATGGCTAAGTTCATACAACGTATTAGACTTGATGAAAATGGAACTGGGTATTTATAATTCAATATGATGTTAGAATCTAGCCTTTTTAAAAAGCTGCTTGGGTGAAGCATGTGACATTAAAATATTTTCAGATTTGTCTGGGCACATCATATTAAATAAACACGGCTATGCTATTTGTTAAATTTAATTTAGGATTAGTGAATGTGGACATCAGCCAGTAGGTAGAAAACCATCGGTGAGAACAATAAACCAGCAGAAAATAAAAAGTTAGACCTTCTCTGCCTCCAGTCATTTCTAGCAGCGCCACCCTTTCCTTTATTCTTGCTGTGTACATTGGGCAATGTTTATACAGTTAACATTCCAAGACAGAGGTGGTTAAAAAAATCATGACAGCAGATATGACAGTATAATTAAAGTTCTGCCTGTTTTCATTGAACTTTGTGGCCATCTTGATGTTTTGACCATACTCTGCAGACCCCTCAGTTCCAAAATATTGTGAAATTTTGAAGAACAGGATGACATGATAGGACTGAAGCTTAAGACTGATAGTAAAGAGAATTCTCTTCATTTAAATTTCCAGGATTAAATGAACTGAATTCTATGGTGCTACAGAAAGCACCTGGTGCTTTTGCTGAATCCTTGTCCTTGAGGAGAACCGGGACAATATTAGACGACTGAAGGTGAGCAAATACAGTATTGTTCCTATCTTCCAAAAGAGACAGAAGGAAGATCCAGGATACCACAAGTCAGTCTGACATCAATATCTGGGAAGATTCTTCAGCAGATTATAAATAGGCCCATCTGTAAGCACTTTGAGAATGTCTTAACGACTAGGAATCCTCATGTATTTGTCAAGAACAGGCTAACATTATCTCATTTGAGTAATTTCCCCACTGATTTTCTTTTAAATTTGTTTTATATATATCTTATAGGGGTGCGGTGGCCTAGTGGTGAAGAAGCTGGGCTTGTCGGCGGTTAAGACATTGGGCTTGCCAGCCACATAATCATGGAAGTGTTTTCAGACAATGCTAGTTCTTCAGCCATGAAAGAGAGATCAGTACCACTCCCTAGAGTTGGACACCACTTAAAGGGGAAACCTTTACCTTATACATTAATTGATATAGCAATTATTAGAATGCTATAGCCATAATAAATTCTGAGTTCAGCACAGCATCTGACAAAGTACTTGGCATTCACATTCTGATTAACAAGCTAGTTAATTTGGGTTAGATAGCCTGACAATCAAGTGGTATAGGGCTGGTTGGGTTTTTGGTGCTCCTCAATGAGTATATATATATAAATAAGACATACTCTCTTATAAGATATATATAAAATAAAACAATGAATTCTCATCAAATTGGACAGAGGTATTGAGCGGAACACCAAAGATCAGTCCTGCATTCTCTATTCTTCAATAATTTGGTTAATGATTTAAATGAAAAACTGGAGGAAAGGCTTCTGAAATACAACAAAAAAGAGTATCCTGGAAGGCAGGGAAAAATCATAAAGATATTGATAATGGGCTGAAATTATGAGAATCAGATGTAAGAAAGACAAATGCAAATTAATACAAAATCAAATGCATGGGTGTAGAATGTGAGGTATCTAGCTTGATAAATGTACTTGTGAATGTACTTGCCATAGGATGAGATACCATCAGTATGCTGATCATACTCAACTTTACATCTCCATCCCTGGTGACTCAAATGATGCTGTTGCTAATCCCTTGCAGTGCCTGGAGGTTGTGGGGATTTGGACAAGGACAACAAGCTTTGGCTCAGGATCCAGGACTGTAACATCTTTAGTTCTGGATAGGGTTGCACTGCCTTAGATCCAATGCACAACTTGCAGATTCTCCTGGACTCGCGACTCCTGCTCAAAGAGCAGGTGCCAATCATGGATGATAGAGACTTTGTGCAATTTTGTGTTGTGTGCCAGTTGTGCCCTTTCCTGGATTGGGAGTCCTTGCACTCAGTCACTCTGGCCCTGGTCATCTCACAGCTGGACTACTGCAGTGCACTCTCCATGGGGCTACTCTTGCAGAATATTCAGATGCTACTGCTGGTACAGAATGCAGCTGCCTGGACAGTTCCTGGGGCCTCTAGGGTGGCCCGTGTTACACTGCTGTTGCATGAGCTGCACTGGTTGCCAGTTTGCTTCTGGGTACAATTCAAGGTATTGATTCTTACCTTTAAAGCCTTTCATGGCATGGGTCCAGGCTATCTGAAAAACCATCTCACTCCAATGCAATTGGCCCACCCCACCCATGCCAACAGAAGAGCCTGCTTCAGACCGTGTTTGTCAAGGAATTCTGGGTGGTGGGGTCCAGGAGAAAAGCCTTTTCTGTCATGGTTCCTACCCTCTGGAATATTGTCCCCGAAAGTGAGATTTGCACTCACTCTTTTGATCTTCTGAAAGACCTTGAAGACCTGGCTCTGCCAACTGGCCTGGTACCCTGATGGAGGCACATCATTCTAGAGATGGTTAACAGATTAAGATAAAACCCTACCTCCTCTCATGTGCACTTGCTCCCCTTCTCTCCATCTTGTCAGTATTATTTAATTTTAGGATCAATATTTATGGCTTTAATATTTATTAGAATATTTTTATGATTGTAAGCCACCTAGAGTTATTGTTAAATAAAGAAAAGGAAAAAAAGCAAATGCAGTTTTGAGACACATCACAGAAAACAAGCATTCCATTTCATTCTGTTTTGGTCAAATATAATCTTGAGTCCAGTTCTGAGCACCACATTTTTAAAAAGAGTCATAGAAACTGGGACAAGCTTAGAGAAGGGCATGACTATGATTAATGGACTAGTGTCTTTAAGGAAGGCAGTAAGGAAGATGACTTTAATGGAGATACAGTACATGAGGTCCATTACCAAAGTGATGAGGAAAAGAGCATATCTTAAGTCCACAACAGTCAAATAGCAATTTTAAGCAGCTTAGACAGCACCTCCCTAATTCAAAGACTATAGGAGAAAGGAGAGGAAGTACAACAGAATCAGACTTGCAGGATTCTGTTATTATGGTCAATTTCAATAAAAGTAGCTTTTGCATAGTGTTTATTTCTCAGTCCAGTACCTAGTGGGGCTGACAGTTAGAACTTAACTCATAAAAGAGAGATTGAAAGATCTGGATAAGTAAGGCTTCAAAAATTATGATAGGAATTTTATGCTCTCTAAAATTCTATGAAAGGACACCAGAAATCAGAAGCACCTTTCTGTTATTTCTCTATTGCATGACATAGAATATTGTATTTAAGTTAGAAGAAAGCAGGTTCCCACTGAATGTTGGAGAAAGCAATAAGAGCAGTTTGACAATGGAATTGGTTATGTAGAGAAATGGTGGGTCCCCTTCATTGCAGATGTTCACACAGAAACTAGAGAGTGATCGGTCTGGGTTGCTTTAATTTAGAAACTTGTGCTGAGCTGGGATTTGATTTGGTGGCCTCTTCCAATCTTTGATCCATGATTTTATCTTCTGTGTTAGAAGTCCTGCTGGCCCTGTTTTCAGTTGCTGGGATGGAAGCATGTCCTAGTGCATGTAGATGCAATGTGTATAGCAGGTTTCCCAAATATTTCTTAACAGCTACTGAGAGAGAGATTTCCTGACCCATGGTATGATTCAGCATGGCTCTTCTTAATAGAGAAAATCCAGGAATCAATGAGATAGGGAAGTCCAATTTGAATTCTGTTCCTTTGTAAATACATCAGAATCTTTCTTTCACAGACAGGAAGTGAACCAAAGTAACAGTATCCATTGTAGAATATTTTTCTACCAAAATAAATATAATTATCTGAAAGAAATATCATTGCACTCAAGTCAGATTATTTTTTAATAAATACATATAGGATTTTGTTGTAGATTGATTTGATCCAGTAAGGAGGGTTTTATAAATATTCATTCTTCCAACACTATTTTGTGAGATATGATACAGTAAACTGGTACTCCTAAGTAACCTTTAGAAGTGTACCAAGTTTAGTGAAGATTAGATGAAGTGATTTAAATTTTTTAAACAGTTTTTAAAAATTATAAATCCAAGAGAGAGCAGGAATTTTGCTATCAAATGAATTTAGGAAGAAGGAGCATCAGCCCACTGTTCAGGCCATTTAAACACACTTTTTAGAAGACCCTGTTTATTTAGATATTATTATAAAGGTCAACAAATGGCATTTTTTTACAGTTTGTTGAGCAACATTTTCCATTTTGGACAAGTAAGAAATGTTTAATTAATATCTAAGATGGGACAGAGAGCTCAACTCAGCTGTTCAGCAGAGATCACAAACATTCTGTTTTGGAAATTGCAGAAAAGGGGTTCTGCAGGGCTTTCATATGGCCATTTTCCCATTCATTAGAACTTTTGTCTCACACTTGAAATCAGAATTCTTGAGCAAACTTAATTCTTCTGGCCAGTATTTTTTAGTAATTTCATAATCCTGTAGGGAAAAAAAATCTGTCTTGCTTGATTTGCCCTGTTTACATAAGCAAAGTATCTCAGCAAACCTGAACTTAATTTCTCTAATAAGTTTCTAGCCTGTATAAGCAGGAGTGGGCCAGAAGCAATCAATCCCAACAAAATGTTTACCTGAACAAGTAAGAAAAGAAAAAAGAAAATCCAAAATTAAGTACAAAAGGAGATGCTTATGAATTCCACAGAAACAAACAAAAATTCCTTTCTTCTGAATTTACAGTTGGGGCACCCACACCTACTCCATACATGCCATAGACAAATTGAGAGCCAATCTGGTGTAGTGGTTAAGGTAGCAGGCTAGAAACAAGGAGACTCAGGTCTATTCCTCTTTAGGTACAAAGCCAGCTGGGGACCCTGGCCAGACACTCTCTCTCAACCCTAGGGAGCAAGCAATGGCAAACCATTTCTAAAATCTTGCTCAGAAAACTTCAAGGACTGATCCAGGCAGTTGCTGGAAGTCAACACTAACTTGAAGGCACACAGACACGTGCGCACACTTACACACAAAAGACTTGCTCTACCAAGTTGGTATGACAATTCCTCCCTTTATGATAACCTAGCTGACACAATTAAAACAACCCAAATATTTCCACATTCAAAATTCCTTTTCAATCACAATAAACAGGAAGCAAAGAAAATTTTAGGGACCATATTAGAGCCTGCAGGTTTATATGATTACAGCTGAGGCAGTTACCTACTTATCTGGGAATAATTCCATGTAGACATGTAGAGGATTGCAGCAAATTTCCATTTCAGCAAGGTATTTCCAGGAAACATACAAGTCAAATATAACTGAAGTCCCCCAATGCCTTTGAACATAAATATTTAATTTGGCTATCATCGGATAAGGCTGCTAACAACCAAATATAATTTTCTACTCCTTTCTATAAGACCATAACAGGGTGATAATGAATCGTGCCAAAAGCCTTTTCAGGACAGCATTCTCCTTCCATCAAGGCCAATTAGAACCCTTTGGAAAGACAAAAGCAGGTGCAGATGCTTTTTGTTTGGCAACTAATGGTACTGACAGTCATTGCCTCACTTATAACTTATCCTCTTTTATTTAGTCTAACCACCTTTAAAGGTTTCTATGTGTGTCTATGTGTCCAATCAGGAGAAAGAAATTCTATCCTTTGTATTATTTTTCATGCCTCATTCAGCTCTGTTAGTTTAGAAATGTCTTCCAGCAATGATTAACATCACTGACTTGTCTGAAAAAGTATTTTTTTGAACACCTATGAGTTGTGACTCACAGGAAGACCATGGCACACAAGCCAAGTTTACAGACAGGTTCACATTCTTTGTCTTGATTCTCATAAATGGACTCCCTCCCTTCTCACCTTTCCTCAAAGGAGAAGAAAGACACAAAATATGAACTTCGAATGTTCTGAGGAGAAGACTTCTTCATTCATTTCTGCTGTGAATGTTTTCCGCTGCATATTTTTAAAAGGGGATCTTGTACATCTGAAGGAACAAAATGTATAGAAAATTTAACACTGTTTTGCTTTCTGTTTACTAGAAATGGCTTAGATAGATACTCATGCTTCACACCAGGGTTTCAGATTATATTATGCTTTAGTTACTAAGCATGAGAATTGCCCAATCAATGGAGTTAGCATGCTTTGCTTTAGAACTCAGTCTCTCTAAAGAATTCTTCATGACTGAAAAACTGGAATATTCAGGATATTGGCTATATCATTCTGCCCCCTCCCTAAGCAGTGTATCTCTTCTTTTCCCTCTCCTTGCCAAAAGCAATTCCGCTTCTGTGCTCAGTCTTTATTAAGCGTTGATCTTCTGTAGTCTATTTTAAATCATACTACCTATTTACAAGAATTTTTAAAGGCAATTCCCCATTCTCATGTTATGCATCATATTAAGATCCATCATCAGCAAGTGTGGAATCCCAACCTTACCTAATCATTCACGCATAGCTTTGCTGCGATGACCAAACACACTGAGTCATTGCATAGCTCAAAAGGAAGTTTTTTTAAAAAAAATAATATTTCATCAGTTTTAACATAAGAAATTGATGTGGTAGATATTCTGGCCACATGACATGCGTATAAGGATTTATGGACACATAGTTCCAATGATGGGGGGAAATTTATGCCAGTCAGTTATGCAGTCAAAAGGAAAAGAAAGGGCAAGTGATAAAGTCGTTTCTCTTTTTCTTGTGCCTACATTGTTAATCCTACTATTGATTTCATGACTGGAAAGAATTGTGAGTGCACAGCTCTTGGGGCTCAAGTCTTCCACATCAGTTTGCACATTCATGAACATGCGTATCTGTATGTATAGTTTAACAGAGCTTGACTCTGGCACTTGTTTTCCTCTGAGCTAGAGGAAATCTTACATCCACAAATGGGCACAGTGATTGTGTGGACAGTCTTCTAGATATGCATCTCTTTATTAAAAATACCTGAGGTCAAGATAAATTTTGAAATCAACATCATTGCTTTTCTTTTCCTTGGTTACCCTTTAGCCCCAACTTAGCAGACTGTAGTTCCACAGGGCTGTTGTTATACATAGAAAGGAAAAAAGAGTGAGAGAAGGGGGAAATGATGTTTAATATTTTTCTTATTACTAAACGAAAAAGAACTTCTACATTTATATCCATGTCATATTAAATGAGAAATAATCCAGTAAATAAATTTAGCACTAGGTAATATGAGGAATCAAGCAGATGACCAAGTATATGCAATTCAAATCTCTAATTAAACAGTTACCTAATTACTGTAACCTCCTTACAATGGTGAAATGAATCCTTTATATGTAGAGTAGGAATTAATTCTAAATGAACATCTCCAAACCCTCTGTGTGTGTGTGTTTGTGTGTGTGTGTTGAAGATGAATGGTCATAGGTGGCTGTCCCCTTTAATTAAAAAGGTAATGCATATTTAAATAAAATCTGTCTTCTCTCTCTTTTTGGCACTGATCGTCCTCATGATTAGCATTTGGAATAGAGTGGCATGCCATCTGGAAGTATTCCAAAGCTTCTGGATGTTTTTCAAGGTAATTTTTAGATTTTTTTATCCCATCTTTATTATTTTTATAAATAATTAAAGGCAGAAAACACATCTATTATCCCTTCCTTCTATTTTCCCCACAACAACAACCCTATGAAGTGAGTTGGGCTGATATCTACCATCTAATGGATTCATCTTTTGTCAGATGTCATATTCTGGATCAGAGTACTCATCCTCTGCTGCCACTTATTAGGCATCCAGATCTTTGCATCTCACATAGCCCTGATAAAAAATAAAAAGCCAGTAATTCCACATGTGTGAATGAGTGTATGTGTATGTTTTTGTATGCATGGGAAGAGGGAGGGAGAGAAGAAACACAGACAATTATAAGAGAAAAGTGTATGAGAGAGAGAGGTGGAGGAAAGAAACAGGAAACAATGTGTGTGTTGGAAGAAAGGGCATTGCTTAATTATTTGAACAAAAAGTGAGGGAGGCACTGTAAAATTATGGCCAGAGACTCAAACAAATTTGTGTTAGAACCAACACTGGTTAGCTAACTTATATAAAATAACAAAACAAAAGACTTCATTTAATTCATAAAAGACAAAAAGAGACACATGTGTAATGAAAAGTAGAAAGGATGGTCAGCATGCATTTTGCACTCTGTGTTGTTTAATGTGGGTATGAGCATTCACTGAAAGGGTGCTAAATAATAGAAAGCTCCTAAACCGCACCTATCAATCTCAAGCTGCATAGGATCTGTGAGTATAGATCGAATCTTACTCTTCATTACTAGCTTTTTTTTCAATCTGAGGTACAATTCACTGTTAAACACTGCCTTTCTTTCATCATGTTCTCCTTTCTTAGAATGTTTAATGGTCATCCTATTTGGGAACATTAACAGAAAATGTGTACTTATGAGTATATATGCTGCATAATAAAATATTCCTTTTCTATGAGCAAAGACAACTGAAGAAAGGGTAAAAAAAAATCAAGATGATGGCCATAATCTGCTTATGTGTCATGGCCATTGACTTTTTGGATCACACCTCTCCTACAAACAAAAGTTCAACATCATACTATGGAAGTCCTGAGCCAGAGATATGTCTATCAGCCCTGCCTTATGTAAGATAAACCAACTAATTTCAGGCAGTGTTACAACAGAGGCAGAAAACAAACACTGCAAAGCTTTTGCTGTTAGGATTTGTTTCATCTAGCAAAATGTCAGGCTGCCATCCTCTCAATCTATATGTGTGTTTGTATAAAATAATGAAGAAAATAATTTTCTCCTCCTAGAATATTTTTTCTGATATGGCAAAATGAGTCACAAGTAGTCAGTTATTGAATTAAACATAATGATCAAAGGTGTATGTGTATAGACTAAGCAATGGATGTTTGCATTTTTATATTGCAGTAGGAAGGTAGTTGTTTAATTTGGCTTTATGAAATAAAGATTCTTAAGGAACTGGGATTGGTGAGTTGTTTCCTGAGTCCATGTTAGGAAAGAAGTTCAGCTTTGTACAATCTATAGATCTGTGCTTTATGTCTGACTTCTGAAGGACTTGAGAAATGTTCTCGAAGTATTGTAATCCAATTGCAAACACAGAATAGTGGTTTGTGAAAGACATAATTGTGATTAGCCTAAAACAAGCAAGTTTCCCAATTCACTACTCATGTTTTTCTGTTCACTGTTGGCAATCAGCCACAGAAACTGAGCTAACAACCACAAGAAGCTGAGTCAAAGGTAGCTTCATTTAGACCTTTTTGCTAGTAAAACTGTTAATAAATCATTTGTGATCTGTGTAAATGGAGATACTATAGCTGAATCTGAGATTTCCTTCCAGTCTTTCAGCAGTGAGCTGCTGCCTCTCCATTAATTTTCGATATTCTCTAAAGCCTGGGTCTGTATTCCCAAACCTAGTGGGGAAGGTTAAACTAATTTGTTAATTTAAAAGCTAGAGTAAAAATATATTCATGGATCAAAGGAATGAAAATTGTTGATATGATTCATTAGCAATAATTGGGTTTAGAATATCATTAATAGCAGAGTAGCAGAAACACTTTATCGGATATCTCTATATCCTGCTCTGTTGTTCTGGTAAGTATTCAAGGTAATTTTTTAAAAAATGTCTCCTTCAAGTCAAGCTTGTTTCTTGGTGATTTCAGGAACCACATTCTTGGCAACAATATGGAAATGGTATTCTATTCCCTTCTCTGTTTTCTTGTTAACTTCCCTGTCCTTTATTTCCCAATTGTCTCTCATCCAAATATTAACCACCTAACAAAATGTAAAAATAAAAAAGGGAATTGAAAAATTTTATAAAGTTTCCATTTAACTGTAAAGTTGGTCCCAGAATCATTTTAACAATAAAATACAACAGATCATGTACAGTGATGCCTCGCAAGATGAGATTAATCCGTTCTGGAAGAACGCTCTTAGCGCGAAATGCTCGTAAAGAGAAACGCAGTTTCCCATAGG
>JANHZU010006899.1:98336-110208 GCA_032468055.1 Acrochordus granulatus | reverse complement strand
ACAACAACAATTTTAAACATTCCTTTCTTGCCTCTGCTAGTCTCTATGTCTTCCAGAATTTCCTTTAAGAGAAGGCATTGTAGTTATAGCATCTGCTTAACATGTAGAATATGACAGGTTTAAACCCAGAAGATTTTTTTAAGTTACTATTTTTCTTTCCATGAGTTAATTATATCTCTAATGATATGTGTGCCTGTTTAATAAGTCCACTGGTACAGTTTCATAATTTATCTAGTACACAATTTGACTTTAAAAATAGTGGAAATCACCAAGTAATTATAAATATATTAGTCCTGGAAAACTGGAAAAAGCATCAAAGAAACCAGGTCAATTAAATATTTAACAATTCCAGCTTGAGCCTTGACATCTTCATCTGAACAATTGAGATCTGTCTCGTTACAAGATCTTGTGACAAGGAACATCCTCTGATTTTCTATTTATAACAGCCATAAGCACGTTATGACTTTGATTGAAATCTTCAGAGCTAAATTAATGAGCTATCTACACTATGCCACATAGTCCTTCAGTACCATTATATGGCCCTATAAAAGCTGTCCAGTTAACATTTTTAAGGTTCCTACTTTATATCTCCAGTCCTTTATGAAAACTAGAAACAGCCCCTGACTTCATTAGAACTGCAAATTAGAATAATGATTCAAACTGTATTTTCTCCTTCCAATAAGAAATTATACATAATAGACCTTAAGCATGAAAATAAAACTTGGCATATATAAAGGTAATGGTTTCCCTTTCAAATCATGTTCGATTCTCGGGATGGTATTCATCTCCATTTCACAGCCAAAGAGTATTTGTACAATTTCATTGTACAAAGGTGCTTCATCGGTCGTGTGGCTGGCATGACTATTCGCCAAGGCACACAGAATGCTGTTACCTTCCCACCAATTTAGGCAGTACATAGTTATCTACTTGCATTTTATATGCTTTCAAACTGCTAGGTCAGCAGGAGCATATATAGCAGAGTCCAATACATTAGCATGACCAGAAAGCAAAACTCAAGACTGAATGGAGACCAATTTCTATCACCACCACCAATTTCCTCCTTCCAATGCCACATATATCATTTCCTATAACTCCACTGGAGTTTGTAATGAAGTACAATTGATAATAAAAGCTTTAATGTTTATTGCAATACCCATCTCGTCAACAAAGAACAACTAAGCATGCTGTCTATATCATTCATCAGCCAGGGGTATCTGCAGGGGAGGAGAATCAAAAAAGTTAAGATGGCAGGTGTAAACATACAATTAAAGTCATCCATTTTATACATCACACACAAAGCACATATAAAAAGTGATGGGGGGAGCTTTGATAAAATGGTAATCACTGTAATATTTTATTTTTGTTTTGCTTCTTCCTGGAGATGTTCTGGCCACCAGCCTTTTCAAGCTTGGAGGAAAACCTCTTCAGAGGTTGTATAAATATAAAAATAGCATGTCTAAAGACTGAAGCTGTTTAAACCAGAAGCCATAAACAGTACCTGAGAGAGTTTCTATATCAGCAAGGGGTATGGGAGCAAAATCTTTCCTCCACTTTATGTTTTGAGTTCTCACTCTGTTCTCAGACTAGGAGGTTTAAAATATCATATGTCTTTAGAGATGCTCTTGCAAAGATTTCATCAGGTCTAGAAGCCATCCTGAAGTCACCTTGTTTTTTTCATGGCTTTTTTCTGAAAGTAAATGGCATCCATCATTAGTTCCCTTTGAATGTTTAAACTTCTTGAGTGAATACATCATGCAGATTTAACAGCTGCACCTAAAACCTTCATGATTTTCAGTTTAATGCCTCAGATAATAATTCTGCTTGGATTGCAAAGAATGACTTGTCTCTAGGGAATTATGAACAAAAATATAGCACTATTTTATCTTAATTTATAGATATTGAACTTTCAACTAACCTAACATCCATTACATCACATGCTGGTGAGAAGCTGATACCATTTACAAATCTGGATTTTTAATACCATGAGTCAGACAAACAAAATTGTCTCACCACTGCCATTTCCCCAATAAACTGAAAGTAATTTATCTTCTTATATAGGAAGCTACTATGATAACTTTGTTAAAACTGGAATGATTTAGTAACACTAGCTGAGCCCTCTAGAGGAAGAAAAATCTTCGCAGAGAGCTTTGATTTTTGTACTTCAACATACTCATATGAACTAGAGTAGGCATGTCCAACCTATAGCTTGCAGCCCTCGATGCTAGTCATGTGGCCAACAAGATAATAACAAATATAAAAAATAAGGGAAGTTTGTTATATATGTGCATTACATTATCTTACATATACAGTAACTGTATATTTTATATGTGCCCAAAAAAATTCCTCTTCACTCAATGTGGCTCAAACAAACCAAAAGGTTGGATGCCGATGAACTAGAGGACACTTGCTTTTTTCAGTAGAAATTGAACAAAAGATCTATTTAGATCTACTGTAAGTTCTGTAGATGTGTGGAGACTAGAGAGAGTGAGAAAAAGGGAAGACCATTTTCTGCTTGCCCTATTGTCAGTATTGTCCACCTACCATTACTTGAGTGCAAGAATAGATTATGTCATCTTCCACCCACTCCCAGCCCATTTCAAATGCATTCCTACCTGTCAGCCCTTCAAGGTAGACCAGACTAGGAAACCAATGTCATGTAAATCAATAGTATTTTATTGTAAAGCTATACTGTAGCAACAGAAGCTTGCAAATCTGAATGTGCTTTCCCCACTTCTTCTCGTTATCTTCCTGAGAACTTGGAAGGGACTGTCTGAGTTGTATATACATGCTACATTCTGTTTTTGTCTCAGACCTTTTTATCTTGCCCTGGTAATGGCTCCTTCTTCCGTCCCTCAAAGCCATTTC
This sequence comes from Acrochordus granulatus, assembly GCA_032468055.1. NCBI lineage: Eukaryota > Metazoa > Chordata > Lepidosauria > Squamata > Acrochordidae > Acrochordus > Acrochordus granulatus. Next base: position 107,343 of record JANHZU010006899.1, on the reverse strand, counting down.
CTTTTTCCTTTACATCACCCAAGTTTTGAAGCTTTGTTTCATAATTGCTGGTTTTGGTTCTAAACCATCTTTAACTTCTTCTGAATGGATTGTCTGCAACATTTCTTTCCAACCTAGTATCACCTCTGTTCCAACTGGCCCCACACGTTACCTCCCTCATCCCTGCCTTGTGGAATACTTTCATCCTGGGCTACTGGAGTCCTACATTCTCCTTGGTCAGCAGCTGCCATTTCTATTCTTTTTATTTTGTATGGTTGATTCAAATATCAAATCAATGAGCTCTTTGTTCTTGTGTTCCCGCCCACCTTCACAGAAGTTTATCATTCCATTCAGTCCTTAGATCTTGCAGCAGGTACCCTTTCAGTTTCTGCCTAGACTGCAAGAAGCATGTTCCCCTTGTTTTCCCACCCTTTTCCCTCACTAAATTCCCTTTCCTTGTTTTCCCCTAAATCTTTAAGTATGGGGAATATTGGGAATAATCCCTAAAAGAAAAAGAAGGGCACTAGGAAACATTATTGGACAGGGGTCAGCCACTGAGACTTGCCTTCCCTGCAAGGATGAGAAAGGAAAGAATCAGAGGAACACTCAGTCAATGTCTGAGTACAAAGTCCAGAATGAGTATCAGTCCACCAACCAACTGCTGCCATACCATTGCAACCCAGACTGGAATTTTTAAAATAGTCCTCAGGAATAGCCAAGAGCAGCATGGGAGAGAAACCAATGAATTTCCTGGAAGGAATGGAAAAAACCCCCAAACCAACTAGAAAATAGCTCAAAGAAAGCAAAAGAGAAACAAACAGAAAGAGAGAAAAATAATGGATAAAATCACTTTTGGATCTCGCCCTCTAATCATTGTCATCTGTTGTCCAATAAATTACTCCAAAATAATTTAAATGCAGTAAAAATAAAGAAACAAGCCTAAAATTAAAAGAGGCAAATTCTTTAAGTCAACAGAAGGTTTGCAATATATCTGCAAATTCTTAAATGTCCAAAAATTCACTATCGGATAAAATGGTTAAAAGCCACTAAAAGGGCAGAATGGAAATGGGTATGATATTCCAGCCACATATGTATGACAGTATTCTCTTAAATGGAGTGAGGCATATAAACTGTTTTTTTTTAAATTGGAAATAGAGTCCTATTAAGTCATCTTTGGGTTGTTCAAGTTTATAGAGAAGACGAAACAAGAAATGTTTTAAATCCCTTCATGTTTGGAAATATTAATTCCAACAGCTCATTCCAAAATTGTTTCTCTGTTTGTGAGATATATGAGTGATGCAAAATACAGAAATCAACTGGGCAGTCTGTTTATTAACTAAGATGGAAATATTTTATTACATAGCAAAAGAAATTTAGTCCCAGTAAAGGTTATGTAAATTCTTCTGTCTCCTATGTAAGCTAAATTCTCTCTATTGAACGGCTAAATTTGGTATTTGCCAGGTGCTTTACAAAGCAGCAATAGTTATTTTGGCATAAGAAGCAAACAAAAAATCCAAATCCAAACATTTGGATATCCCAAATTCATACTTTTATTAGATCATTAATTAAACATTTACAAAACAGTTCCAAGTTTTTGAATTTCCAAAACATACAAGGCAAGAAAAAGGAAATTGAGCAAGACTCCTTTGCTGACACATGACAAAGTATTCTGTCTTCAAAGATGATCTTTACTACTGAGCGATAGACTTTTATTAAAGTATGCATATCTTATACTTGGATGCACATGGAACACATGATAAGCCTTTGGGAGTTAAATTTACCTCCCTTTACAAATGCAATTTATTTTTTATACATCTATTTCTGAATTAACCTGAACAAACATAATAGCCACAACACTTCAACTAGCATTTATAAAGGGTCAGGAGGCATTCAAGGGTGTAATGGTAGTGGGAATGCTCCCCTTCTCTAAGGAAATTGCCATGGAATGTTAGCTTGAAAAATCAGGCAATAGTGTTGGAACTAGAAACAAGGCAGAAAGAAAAGATGCCCAGTTCCTTGTGTAGATATCTCACAGTTGGTGTTATGTTATGAGACGCATGCATGACCAAAAGAGCCAAGGCCAGCTGTGGAACGTTTATAATTGTTTATTAACAGACATTTCAGGAGCCTCAATAAATCAAAGGTCAGATTTGGAAGGAGGCATATACCTGTTCTCCTGAAAGCAGTATCTATTTACTTACCTACATTCCTACTATAGTATCTCTGTGTGGCTGCTGATTCATTCATGACCTGAATTGGATTCTCAAAGGATTGTCTTTTCTCTCATTAATCGTTTGAGCATAGGTTAGAAGAGATACAGCTTTCACAGCTTGGTTTGTATGAGAAATAATGTGGCTCCACTAGCAATAATTTAGACCCAAGAAACTTGGTATTTGGGCTGACACCAATCCAATGTCAAAAAAGTAATGATGTAGAAATCTTTCCTAAATAGAGATTTATCAGATATGTTGAACTTCTATTAATTCAATTCTATTTAATTATTCAGTTCTAATAATCTTATTAGCTGAATATTCTAGGCATTATACGTCTGCTACATTTGGAGGATGCCAGACTGAAGAAAATTCTTCTAGGGAGATTGACTTAATGCCAGTCATGGACATTCTATTGATCACATAATGGAAGAACCATGACCATTAGTACTGTATCAGCTAAAGAACTTGTGTATAATCTTTAAAAAATACTCAGGCTAGTTGAACCAATAAATAATTGGAGTTTGTTCCAGATGCAGAGCATACCTTGTTATAACCAGCACAGAGTGGGAAGTGAGGAATGAAGTTGGCTTAACATGGGCACTAGCTAAGGGTCATGTAATGAATTGGCATGATTTAGAACACATTGAAAATACATATCTAGGAGATTTAGATGAACACTGGTCCTTCAAACAAGACAAATTAAGTCAAATAGGAGAAAACACATATTAGTCTTTATTATTAAAGTATCAAAACATAAAACTTAATAAAAAAACAAACCATCTTATTGTATTATTAAAGTTCAAATAAAAAGATACATACATTCATGCACTTCTCCCACTGAAATATCTCCTAACCACCATGAAGACCACTATTTGGTCTTGAAGGGGTTTGCATATGCTTTAGATAACCATGAGCACATTTATAATCATTGCAAATAGGCAAAGTTACATCAGGTGGATTTACCCTGACATGGAGCTATCAGAAGAGTCCTGTCCTATAGAATAGGATTAGAGCTTCTTACACCCATTCTTTCTGTCTATTATTCTCTCAAGCAATGAAAAAATATACTGTTGTACTATCTTGAGGCACATGCTCTCTCAAAATTCAAATGAACTGACATGCAGAAGTAGCCGTAGCTAAACAAATAATACCTTTGACAAATGTAGCAGCCTTAGTAAACATCTGGCATGCTAGTTAACAACATTTGTATAATTTGAAGCAGCAGTAGCATGACGCCTGCGTCATTTTAAATAGAATATCAAACACATATAGAAAAATATTTAAGAGAGAAATCTTAATTCTCTCATGAAATTTAACAAAAATGGTCTGTATAACATCATACATAAAACAGCATCAAAATCTACTTTTTTCTTTATTGTTTTGGACACATCTGAAATATATGGACAGAGTTGTTGGTATATACATGCCTTTGGGAAGTATTATACTGTGCTAGCATTGATGCTAACTTTATTATCAGAGAGGAGGCTTGAACTCAGAGAGTGTTTATGTAAGTGGAAACTGTCTTCTACTTACGGAAGTTCTACTGTATATGAGAGTCTAGATAATTAACTGAACAAAATGAAAGCAAATCTTGAGCTGTTCTTCCAAAGTAGAAGAAATCTAAGTGTGAAAACAGACATTGATAGGATGGCCACAAGATTCATCAAAACAAACATATCAAACCCCCTTCTGCCTAAACAAAAAGAGAGCACAAAAGAGCTTACAAGGTTGGCTGACACATATACAAATGTATATTCAGAAGTACAAATTTGGAAATGATTCCTAGAGTGAAAGTATTAATACAGTGCATCTCACTGGAGTGGGGAGGATTTGAACTAATTCCTTCATGTAGCGGTTTGATCTGATCCTCAGGGATTAATTGGACATGGGTAATTCACAAGTCCTTCCTCTGTTTGACTCTGTTTGCCCTGGCCATGCTTCTCATCTTTCAAGCTGAGGACTACCTTCATTAAAGCAAAAAATATGGTCACTCTAATGGCAGAGCCTATTGGAATAGTCTTCAAGGTTATTGGAGCACATTTCCTTCTACTTTTTGTTTTTGGATCCAGCTCATGGATTGAGTGAAATATACTTTCAGAGACAACAACAGTTATAGACACACATGGGTGTATAGAATCATTGTTAAATAAACCAAATTAAAATTTGTTCCGCCATGTTCTTGCTAGTAGTTTGCAGTTATCCATCTCTCCAGAAAAACTATTGTCAATGAACTGATAAAGGCCACTAGGATCTAACATCAAATATACTGCTAAAAAAACTTCAGAGACCACAATATATTTTCTATTCAGCAAGAAAAAAAATACTCCTTAAAGAGACAGAATTTGGCCCATTTCCTTCTATTTCAGTTAAATGAAATAGATACTGTATTTGGAACACAGTAGTGTAATGGACATAACAATATATCCAGCTCACTGAAAGCATACTAAGTAATTCTATTGCAGAATGTAAAAAACACTGTGAGATAACAAAGAAATAAACTAGTCAAGACTGAAGGTCTACATTTTGATGCTGCTGTTTGAGGACTGTACATGTCTACGAATTTTAACAGAAGTAATGCTTGGATAAAGTATTCTGTTCTGCAAGCTATTTAGTCTCCTGCTTCGATTCCATCATTAAAGAAAAGAGATCTCAAAGACCAAAACGTGCAAATACTGTGTTACATTCTTAAAAAGAGCTGATCAATTTTAATTATTTTTTAAAGTGTCCGTCACCTTTAAAACCAAGTTTCTCCATGGCAGAAACTGGAGAATTAAAAAACTGAGCCTTCAAATTTAGTTTAAATTCTGGGTAGAACATTTTTCAGAAAATATTTGAAGTTTGGCTTGATTTTTTTTTAATTGTTTTGCATTACTTTGAAGTTTGTAAAGAAGAATCTAGTTGTTGAAAACAAATCCTTCAGTCTTCTAGAATTTGAGATCTAAAATGACATCTGCTGCACATTCAGCAAGAGTGCAGACTTCCAGATTCTATTTTATTCCTTACTATAAATGTGAATTGTTAAAATCTGAGACATAATATTTATGTCCTGTTTAGGAATATACAGAGATCCTCACAAGTAAGGCATGGAAATTGTAGCTGGTCTTTTGAACAAGGCATATGATATCTGGAATTAATCCTCCCTTGCTATCATTTCAGCATAACAATGATCAGCACTGTTGAAGTTAATCATATGTGTAGACAATTAAAGGATTGGATACGTATGCTGCCCACTTAGCACTACAACCAGAAGGAACATCTATGGAACAAATCCTTTGAGGAATCTTTGCTCAATGACATAGTATCTACTTCCTATATAAGAGGCCCAAGTTTAACCTTCTGCATCTCATCATGTTTCACCATATGAAGCACCAACAGAAAACACTAAGAATAATGAAATAGTCCCTCCTGGGAATATTAGAACCTTAGAAATCACACTTTGGTCATCCGAAAGGCAGATTGCTCAATGTTTTAAACAATTCCCAAAAGATGTAAAATGGATTACCACTAGCATCTTTTCGTAAAGAAGTGACATCAGCAAATTGCAGTCTTTTTCCCATTAACCAATCCGAAAGAAGCCAGGCAGAATGAGAGCAAAGCTTCCTGCACATACTCATTTGATTAAGTCCATTTGAGTACAAGAGAACCCATAGAAAGCTTGAAAAAATCTGATAAGTGTTTTTAACTGTATGATTTCTAGAACTTCTCCCCTCTTGCATTTAACCATGGCAATATTTTTTTCCTGCTCTGTCCCTATTGTAGGGACAACAAATTCACCCCATCTTAAGCCAGGCTTAAATTGCTATTTACTGTACCAATATTAAGGAGGTGTTTCCCCCTTAATTGACACTGTTTTTACATTACTTTGAAAGGGCAATTTCAAGGCATATAAAATCTGTTAAACATTGTCACCCATTACTGTACAAGAAAACAGATAAATGCAGTTGCTTGGGCAGAGCAAAGTTCACACGAATGTCATTAGATCAGGTTTAATCTAAAAATTAGCAATGCCAGTTCAACAGACTATAATATTTGTTGTTTGAAATTCACTATTGACTTAAGAATGGGTGGATAGCACTTCAGCTGAGCAGGAGTACAAGGATTCTTGTCTTTAGATCCAGTTTTCAATCCACAGATATTTTACTAAACGTTTCTTTCGCATTAATGTAAAGAAGCATCGAAAGATCATATTACTCAGAACTGTAATCTCTTTGCTGCTATCTTACAGCAAAGTAAGGTAGTCCTCTGTTAACAACTGCTCTGTTTAGTGATCATTCAAACTAACAATGGCTCTGAGAAAGTAACTTTGGGATTGGTCCTCAAACTTACAATGGTTGCAGTGTCCCACAGTCAAATGATCACAATCTGAGAGCTTTACAGCCAGCTTCTGACAAGCAAATCAATGGAGAAGCTGTAGTAAGGCACAAGTTGTGGTCACATGGTGTCACACTTAATGACACATCACTCAGCAACTGAGCTGCTGATCTCAGTTGCAGTTGTTAAGTGAGGACTACCTGTGAAATGAATGCGTTGCAGTCTATGATTTTTCATATTATTTCACAAGCCTACAGCAACTTTTCCTAAAGGGATGCCTTCCAGATGTACTGAGGCAACTTCCAGAATATCTAGTCTGCATTGTCTTTTGATCATGTTGGCTGATAATTCTGAGAGTTTAGCCCTTATACATCTAGAAGAATGATCTGCAGAAAAAGAGTACTTTAAGATGTTTCATCTAAAAGTTAACATTGCCAGTTAAATTCGCTATAATCTTTGTTTAAAATTTACTATTGATGTATGAAAGGCCAACGCTGGTTTTAAGGAGTGCTCCCATAGTTCTAAGACAACCCAGATTTTATCATCAGCTCAGCATAGACTGAGGCTCAGCAGCTGGCCTAAATGCAACTAATAAGCCTCCAGTACTACCTTCTGCTACTTCACAGAATGATAAAAGCAAGCCTAGGAGATGTTTCTTTCAAGTTCTTTAGAAGCTGTCAAGGTTCTTGGGCTACTTCCCCATGGTTCTTCAAAAGGATATTGTCACTAAAGTATCCCTTCAAAGTGGCATTCACCTGATTCACTTCTAAAAGCAAAATGACCATCTTACATCATCTCGCTGGCTTTAATTTTTCTGACAGTTTCTTTAGATGAAAGAAATTTCCTGTGCATGCAAAAAAACTACTGTCAGTGCCGCAGAAGCTGACTGGATGTTTCTTCTGACTCAAGCACCTGCTGGGCAAGCATTCAAGGCTACTCAAAATCCAGGCTCACTAAGAATTGTGCACCTTGCCTCACTGAAAAAAATTGCACTGCTTTTGTTATATGAAACATTCCATCAAGGCAAACTTAAATCACATAGTCCACCTTTACTGTACTTTTTCATCTCTATTCTTAGAAGACCCATAATCTTAGTCATTGGACAAATTTTCACTTAATTAATGTCTACATATAAATTAATGTTTATAAATTACCAGAAATTACATTTTCTGGTTTTGAAAAATATTGTGCCATGAAACATTTGTAAGATGAGAATCAAGGACAAGACAAATCACCTGTCAGAGAGAGCATTCAATTTTACGTCTCTAGTGATCATACCATGGTTGTATAACATTCCTTTGAATACTGCATGTGACTCATTAAGTTTTGAAAGGGATATTCCCCCTTCTTAAAGTAAGTCAGGAGTGGTAATATTCCAACTTGATATACTGAGTCTTAGTTCAGTAAGCAATTCTGAAAGACACTGAAGGCTGTCACATTGTCCCACAATTATCTCTGAGTCTTCAAAAACCCCACAGAAGGGCTTTTAAGAAAATATCTTTTCACAAAGTGCAGTGCTCAGGTTGAATGTTGCATTAGTTGTAGAAACATAGCAATTCCCATTATATTGCAATGTCTTTTGAAACTGAAAGCAGCATTCTGGAAGTTGCTGACCTCTTTCTTTTGAAAGTATAAAGCAAAACATTAAAACACAAGTCAACCTACATTTCCTATCCCATGAGTGGAATCCTTTCAGCATGGCAGTTCATCAATGTGTATCAAGAGAACCCTTCTGCCCTACCAGAAACATCAGAAGTGCATGCCAGCAGGAGTTTAGAAGTCTGGAGGCATATTGCTTCTGGGAGAGCAAGCATGGCACCTGGTTAAACCGGGAGCAAAGGCTGTGGCTCTCTTCCACCCAGCTGAGTCTTTGCTAGGGAAAGCAGAAGCTAAGCTGACATAGTCCTTTCTTCTTAGCAAAGTCATGTCAGATCCATCTTCTCTTGACTAAATGGAGGCCACAAATGCTGAAGTATCTTTTCCATGGCATCGAACTTGTGGTGGCAAGTTGTTTTATTTTTGTATGGTAAGCATGGCTAAAGAACATTGAGCACTGTCTCATCATTGTTTAGCCTTGCAAGGTTCCCTCCTTGATCTGCTGAATGAAAAGGTTCCTTTCATCCTCTGGGGTCCTACCATTCTGGGCTCGGACAATACAGGTGGGTCTGTGTAGGTTGAGCATGTAGATCAAGTGCTGCTTCTCATTTTTCAGCTCTTCAATCTGAGCTTTCAATTCTGCATTGATTGTTTCCAGTTTTTCTGATTCCTGGTAACAAAAGGAAGGCATAAACATAGAAGTGGTAGTTTTAAAAATACAAGTGAAGAAGAAAAAAAACCTTAAATCTGTTGCTTAGAGCTCTTTCATATGACTTTGTGTTCTGGGAAATATGCTATGGAAATCCATTTTCAGTCAAGATTAAATAGATTATTATGATGATTTCCTCTCTATATCATTTTGCCTTTGTACGTCAGCTTCTCAATTTTTTGATCTCTATGCAGAATTC
>JANHZU010006899.1:85260-97989 GCA_032468055.1 Acrochordus granulatus | reverse complement strand
AGATCATCCAGTACATTTTTTATATACCTTAAGCATCTTCTCATTCCTTCCCATATCCCCTTTTACAAGTTATTATCTTCCTATCTTACCATTTTCTCCACCATATCTTTTTGCTCTTCCAAGCCTATAATTCTCATATTTCTTTATTTATTTATAGATGTGTTTGCATTACCTAGATGTTAACTAGAAGGTATCATTTAACTTACTTTCTGCAGGCATTCGGTTTTTTCCTTCTTTTTGTTTCGACATTTTGCTGCTGCAATCTTATTTCTTTCCCTCCGACGTTTTTTCCTTTCATCCTCTTCAGGTGCACACTGATGGGATCCAAAGAGGTTAGAGTTGGTTGGTTATCAGCCAAAGGGGAGGGAAGGGCACAAAAGAGAATCTGTTGTTGGGAACTATGTTCTCTGTAGGTGTTATAATAGCATTGATTTGTTCCCTGTCCATAAAATGGCTGACTGGATAGTTCATGTTTAGCCATTTTACTTTGTATGAAACAAATAAAATTGTCTGGCATGTTTAGGAGATCACAGGAACATAGAAAATTAATGTACAGTAAGGTAAGAATATCTCTGATATGTAATCACGACCTTGAAGAAACTTGTCTATAGTTGCCAAATAGCACCAGATGTACTTGAAATTATCCGATCCAGTGAAGAGAGTAGGTGCTATCTGAATTTTCTTCTCTAACCAGGTATAAGTCCTAATAAAGCTCATCTTCTGAATCCATTCTCTGAAGAGCACAACCTTACAACATGGAATACTCAAAATGATGCCTCTGAGCATGATAAATTGTCTTATCAAAGAGAAATAGTGCCCTTCTCCTCTTACCTTCCTGTCTCATTGGAATTATGGAGAAAGAACTTAGGAAGCCAAGTATTATCAATTCTCCAAAGTCTCAGGCTTTTTCATTGCTTTTTTTTAAAAAAAAAAAGAGCCCAGGGAATGAACTATGAATTTCCATATACAAAATGTATGAATTATATTGTGATATAGTCCCTTCTGAAAAGCACATGACTCGGGAATATATGCTGTATGTTATATTGTGTAACTATAAAACCTGTAACAATTAGAGGGATCTTCATTGCCTGATGCCTTCCAGATGCAGACCACACTTTGCTTGTCTTTCATTAAGCTATTCTCATTCCAGCACTTGCAGATTCCTAAGGCAAATGCCAAAGGGACTAACCAATTTGTCACAACAGGTGGCAGCACCTACTCAACTTTGTCTGATCTTGAAAGCTAAGCAGGCATAAGTATCTTGGAAGATGGTGTCAAAATCTATTATAAGGCAAACTTTGTCCCTTATGTACTTGTATGTGACACCACTACTATATAATTTTGATGTCATCATGGTTAGATAGGGATGTCTGCATAAGCAGGATTGGACCTCATTAGTTATTGTATAGGAAACCATCTGGGAATCCCGAAGCTGTAAATTAGACCAGGGAGTCATTGAACTTTAATATCTATCTATCAGTCGTATATGTTTGCTAGAAGAAGGCAGTGGCACACTACTTTCATCTAATCAAGTGGAGTTAATTTTGATTAAAGAAAAGTAAATGTCACTAATGCCTTTATCTATAATAAAGTTTGAAACATTCTATGATTTATCAATAATGGTAATCATAATAATGCAAGGGGGAGACTTTCTCTGTCTTTAGAAAGTACATAACAAACTCATTGTTGAACATAACTTAAAAATAAAGTACCTCTCTTAAAAAGAGAGATGTTTCTCCAGATCTATCAGAAACCATGACTGTATCCAAGGTGGAGGGCATCCTTTGAGATAGGCACTTATTCTGGATGGCAAATCTTAATTCTTCTTTCACCAAGGGGGTCAGATTTGTGAAGTCTTCAAAGCCCAGGGATACCGGGGGAGACAAGCATGGAATAATTGCAGAAGCACTGACTTCTGAAGCAGACACCTGGCCTAGGTGTTGGAGCATCATTTTGCTGCATGGGAACAAGGAGGATAAGAACAAATCTTTACAAAGTTCAATGAAGTTGAAAAGCAAAAAAATATTGACTGCAGCATAGTTGAATTAATACAGAGCTCAGAAAAATAAAATACTGAATAATGATGAAATTCTGGCCCACAACTGGATATTGATAGAATGATTATATGTTCATATGCAAAACAACATTTATTTTAGACACACACCTCAGTCTTGTGATTCCAACATCGTACAATGAAAACAAAAAACTAATAAAACCATATTATAACAAAGCTGAGACCCTTAAAATCTATAATCCAATCAATCATTCATGTTGGAGTCAGCTAATAGCCTAGCCCCAGTGCTAAGTGGAAAACCAGGTCTTCAAGGCTTTCCAGAGGGCTAACATAGTTGGGACTGACTAGATCTTGGATGCGGGGGAATACTATATCATAAGGCAGGCATCTCAACAGAGAAGGCAGACATCATTATCATCATCATATTTAATTCAATTAGAAATTAAGTATATATTTCACAGAACTGTCTATCGGGAAGCAATCTGAATACTGAACAATACTGAATAAAAATAATTTTTCATGATAGTATTAGCTAAGGAACAATGTACACTCAAATGTGTAAGACTAAAGGACTACTTGTGCAATAAGATACTTGAATTTGAACAATTTTGATAAGCCCAATGAATATTGTTTTATTTAAAATAGTAGTAATTGTTTTATTTAAAATGGTTCAAATCAAGTCCAAATTTATTTATGAAATAAAACAAAGACTTTCAATCTTTGTTGAGTTCTTTAATGTTTTACATCTACACAGTTTCTAGATCTTCAAGAAGCATACAACCAGTGGTGAAGACAGAAAGCACTTCTATATACAATTAAATACCTACTCTGTCTCTACATGGTTGTAGATAACATGCGTTGCTACTCATAAAAGATATAAATGCTCTGAAAACTCATAGTCATTTGTCACAACAACATGTAGGCTTTTGACACTAATGTCTACATTAACCTCTTCACTGCTGTATTTTCTGTGTAACAACATAACGGTGTATAGACCTAACCTCAAACAAGAAAAGTAGAAAGACAAAAGGCTTATGATCTCTTGAACATAAGAGACAAGACTTCCTGAAATTGTAATTTACACAGAGTTTGAGAAAATTATGTAATTTTGCTAAGAAATCCCCTAAATCACGAGTCACCACTCAGAATCCTGATACTCCTTAATCTTTTCAAGAGCAGAAGATACTCTACTCAAATCAATTCACCAATTAAACCAACTCAGATGGTAATAATAAGTTGCTCCTAGCATTAGTCAAATTGTTTTTAAAAACAGTTGATATGTGTGCATCTTTCATTTATCATAAAGAACATATAATTCTAGGCAGGTCTGTGAAGACTCTCACTCATCCAGGGTAATTGCATCGCAACAAAGTTTAAAAAAACAGTCATCTGGACTGGATTTTTCTCAAGTCGAAGACGTTTCACCTTTAATCCAAAAGGCTTTCTCAATTCTTTATTTATTCTTTATCTAGGCAGAAAATACAGAAGATGCTATTTCAGCTTCGTAGAGATTTTTGTAGAAAATTGGCTTACAGAGTTCAGAAAACTTGTGCTGACAACACGATGCTATAAAGAATGGGTAACTTTATGCCGGAATGCATGCACACATACAAGTGTCATAATTAGCTGTAGTCTGTAGGTGTCTCATAAGAATGTCAGTTCCTGATGTTCCACTCCTTACATTGCCATTACTGTATGGTTGGCTTCATCACAACTTCTTGGGAGTTTGGGGATAGCCAGGGTCTTGTGATAGAGAAACAGCTGAGAATTCTGGCGATATAACAGCACTTTAGAGAGAATTACTACAACTTCAAGACTATGATAATCCTACCCCAATAACCACCCTGCAGCTGAACCACATTCTCCACTGTGTTTCAGATGGAGAACTGAGTTCAATGATCTTTCCTCACAATTAGATTACCAAAACTAGGTCCTCATATCTTACATTTAGTGGAATATCTCCTAAAACAGGGAAGAGATTTCCAAGATGTATTGAGTCCTGCTCATTAACACTAACTTAATTGTATGTCCACTACAACCCCAACCTTCCTCATAGAAGATGGACAGAAGTGTGTCTGAAATACATTACACCCCAGAGATGCAATTAAATTTAGAGATAATTATGGTATTCAATAATCTTTATACTGAGAAAGCAAGAACTGGAATCTAAGTTTCTTAATTCCACTTCCAGCCTTCATTTTACATCATCTACCAGGTTCTTCTTGGCTTAGCTTTACTTCACTGTAACTATCTTTATTTGAATAATTGTCACATACAGTTAGTCTACAGAATTATCCAACTCAATACAGAGCTGTGTAACTGTCAAAGAAATTACAGAAACAAACTGAACATTTTATTACATCAGGAATCTCCTATGACCATTGCAGGGTGCTTGCAATTACTAGAATGCATTGAATAAGTATATCTGGTATGCCAAAGCTATGTTTTAAAATGTTAAAAGGCCCTAATCTCTTTGCCAACTGCTGCCTTTTAAGCAAGATAATGGGAAAAAGTGCTTAACAATTAGCATTTAAAGTAAAATTTTAATAGACAAGTCATTGGGGAATCTAGCCCACCTTCCCTGTGTTGGTTAGGAAATGATGGAAACTGTAGATCAATTTATATGAAGGAGTTCAGATTGAGGAAGCTAAAATGATTCAAGGATTGTCTATTCTCTACATCAAAAAGTCTTCACTTTATCTTCATAACCTAATATCTTCTAATAAAATAAATGAAATCAATCTTGGGACTTAGACATATCAAAGAGTATCATATCACTGCATTAGAATCAACCACATCAAATTTATTATCACATTTTTTATTTACAGTATCATTACATTATTATTTAATAAATTATTCAGTGTATGGGCTGCCTACTCCATTGTGACTCTGGGTGGCATATATAATATGAAATTTAAAACAATGCATCCCCCACAAAATCAATACAATCTTATAGGCCATGCAAGTGACAATGTGTCTACCACATAATCTAGCCCGAGGCCTGGCAAAAGAGCCAGTTTTTAGTGTTTGTTTAAATATGGTCAGGGTGGGAGCCTATGAATGTTGGGGAGGATGTTATACCTGGGGTAGGTGCTATGGGGCGAGGAGTGTAGGGAATGTTTATTCTTACTATTTCCAGAGTACAATTTTTTTTCCTCATATAGGAAAAGAAAATCATTTTTTGGTCATTTCCTTCAAACTGTTTCAATTAACTCACACTGTTAATACTGTTAAACAAAGATATTCTGAGTTTTTTCAAAGGCCCATCCAATCAAATAAGACTAGCATGCAGGCATTCTGATGCAAAAGTTATTATATTTCTGAAACTGTTTGGGAGTTATAGTTCAGTAAATTCTCTATATGTGAAAACAACATCATTTTCCAAACATGCATCATAGAGTCAGCATGATGTAACTCTTGTGCAAGAAAGAAGCAGCACAAATCTGGGAATAAATAGTTCAGGATTTGCAGAAGAACAAAATATTAGGAATCTCTCTTTCCCATTCTCCTTAGCAGCCCAATGGGAATTACTGATAGGCTCTGTGACCATGATGGGGTCGCAGAATGATGGAGAGAGAAAGAGGCCAAGAGCTGGCATACTGGGCAGAGAGAGAGAGAATGGAATAACTTTTAAAAGATGTGGCTGGTATTTGGAAAATCAATAATCCACACTATAATATAGTATTTTTCAACTTTGGCAACTTTAAGGTATGTGCACGCTGGCTGGAGAATTCTGGAAATTGAATTGAATTCTGGGAATTGAATTGAAAAATTAAGTTACTTAGTAACTTAAGTAAGCTTAAGTTACTAAGCTTAGTAACACTACTATAATAGTCCCATTTCTTTTCTATTTTAATATTTAATAGAATATTAATATTAAATTAAATATCACTTTTATTATAACCCACAAAGCTATTTATTCTCTAACATTCTTAGAAGCTTCGAAAGCTGGATCACTTTTAGCTAACTGGGTTGGCATTCAGGTAAGATAGCTTCCTGACCTGACTCTTATCCCACTTTTTTTTTAAATCAAAATCTAACTATTATTCATGGGAGGTGTAGTGGCCAAGTAGTTAAGACACTAGCTTGTCAACCAGAAGATCGGCAGCTTGAGACCCAAGCACCACCATGTAACAGGATGAACTCCCATTACTTGCCCCAGCTCCTGCCAACCTAGCAGTTCAAAAGCATGTAAAAATGTGAGTAGATAAATAGGTACCACCTTCAGTGAGAAAGGTAACAGCGTTCTCTGCACCTTGGTGTATAGTCAAGCCGGCCACATGACTACAGAAGCATCTTCGGACAAATGCTGGCTCCCTCAGCTGTGAATCAGACATGAGCATCACCCCCTAGAGTCGGCCACGACTGGCAGGGGAAACCTTCGCCTTTAAATATTGTTCTCAATTAAAATTTTTGCTTTGGCTTTTTCCTTGAATATCTACTGATGCCATAAAATCTGCTAAGCAAAATGTAATCTTTCACAGCTATAAGAGTAATTAAAGTTCATCCTGAATTGAATTTGACCTTTTATTACTTTTATATGGCAATCTGACCACATTTATCTGCCATTTTTAAACTTACCACTTCGTTGAGACTATGAAAGGCAAATGATATGGCACCAGAAACTGCTCACTCTGATCAGTTTTCAGTAGTATCCTTATTTAGTTCTGGAAAGTTGGACAAAATAGGATTTTCCTCAATAAAGCATTGCTATATATACAAAAGTGATACTTTACTCATATTTTAGACTAACCATTTGCTCCATGTAACATAGTTTATTTTGCTACTAATAACATTATTTCAGTGAATTTGGTAGAGTTTTTGTGTGCACATTTCCTTAAGAATAATCCTGATTGAATATTTGACAATATTTTTATTTATTATGCTATTTATATATTTTGATTCATTGTCTTTTTAAAGAGTATATATTTATGCTTATACATTATATATTGTATATATAGTATATACATTATATAATGGAACACATTATATATTGGAAAGACAGAAAATAAACCAACAAATTCTTACTTTTGGGCAAATAATATACATTTTGCTGTAAGGCTGTGGTCTTCTAAATACTTTCTTATGAATTATGAAGCTTCTTGTGAAATTCATGGGCTTGGATCCAAGTCAGCTCACTACACTGGCTTTCTGAGCAGCCATGCTACTATATAGACTTAACTTTAGGAATAAATCCCATTTAATTCATGGAGACTTACTTCCAAGTGTAGCTTGGAATAAATCCTAGATTTACTAATGACTCATCTTCATATAAATAAAATTGACAGATGTAGATATTCTCCTTGTATCTGCAAGATCATCCCTAACACAGATTGGAAGCCACAAAACTCTACATTGAAAACCTGAAATCAACCTACAGCTGCTGTCAGAAAGCCTTTTCTGAAGTAAATATTAGACTGAATTACTTTACAGTGTTATAATTCCAGACTGAGCTGCTTTAATACCTGGAGTGAGAAGAAGCTAGATTGAGTGGAAGATCTCCAGATGATATTGAGCAGATCTGCAAGGGTTTCTCACTCCCAGTTATTGAACAATGGTTATTTTAAGAGCTTTGTGGTGAACAAGAAATATTCTGAATAAATTGAATTAGCCAAATAATCAATAGATAATAGTCGAAGGAAATGTCTGCCTATCTAGATCAAAAAATGAAGAAATTTTAAGTTAACCAGGGTTTAATTTCTGAAGTGAAAGAATTAAGTTTCTTTTATATTTGG
This sequence comes from Acrochordus granulatus, assembly GCA_032468055.1. NCBI lineage: Eukaryota > Metazoa > Chordata > Lepidosauria > Squamata > Acrochordidae > Acrochordus > Acrochordus granulatus. The sequence continues at coordinate 90,240 of JANHZU010006899.1, read as the reverse complement.
TGCTGTTATAGTCTATGAATTTTGCACCTGCCTCTGGTAGGACGGCAGGTCACAGGTTTTCAGGAAAGTACCTACACAGCTACATCCACATACCTGAAAAGCGCCTTTTCTTGCGTTATAATATTGTGTATGAAAACAAAAGTGACAGCTCAAACCGAAGCATCCTGCTAAGAGCAGAAGCCTGCTCGCAACCAGCTCGCTCCCTACCGATGACCGAAGGTATCACCAGCTAATAAAGTTAAACTTTGAATTTTGCCGTCCCGCTTCCCGCAGCTTCCCATAACTGAACGATACGATTATTATCTGGTCTAAGAGACTATCGAAAAACATGCTGGAAATGAGAAGCTGGGTATGATCTTAAACAACTAGCCGCAGTAACTTTTTTTACGCATCATTGTTTGCATATATGATATCGGAATGTCAAATTGGACTTGTGGGTTCTGGAGCGGCGGCAGGGAGAGAGTTGGTTTCGTTCATCCTTCCCACCCCGCGGCCCTGCCGGGAAGAACCCCCGGAGATCGGCAGAACTGTAAAAAAGCAACCAGCAGAGCACCAGAGCGTGGAAACGAAACGGGAGTTTCTCTTTCTTAGGCGTGCCGGTTACTGAGCGCTCGAAGTTTCACTCGGATGAATGAACTTTTACTTTCAGTTGGTCTGATTTCAAAGGGAAAGAGAAATTTCTTGATTTTTCTGTTTGTTTTCAGTTCGTCAGCTTTGCAAAAGAAATATTTAATTTTTTTATCAAAACTTTATTCCACCTTCGTCCTCCCTAACGCACCCAAAAGTCCCCCGGGCATCGTTCGGAGAACGAAAGAGATGGAAGCGCGCGAGTTTCTAAGCACTTTTCCCCTTTTTACATATCCAACCACAACAGCTCGACAAAGAGCAAAGACCTTTTTTCTTGTACTTTTTTGCCCCACTCCCCACCCCGTATCTCGCTCGCTCCCTACCTGTTTACTACAGTTCTTCAACGCGCCTTCCTTCTTCGCAGCAAAGAACTACACCGAAAGTGAAACAGCAGATACAAGGGAATGCGGACTCGAAACCGTGAGAGTGGGCTTTACAGAATGAGTGTTGTCGGGGCTCCAGCCGAAGCGGGATGGGGTGCGGGTGCCGGTGCCGCTGTTCCCTGATCTTGGCTGGCAGCAATCGCCGCCGCCGCCGCGACTCCCCGGCGCTCGCGCCTCCTCGAACCTCTGGCTCCCCGCGCGGTTGCATCACCCCCTTTATATAGCCAGTATTTACTCTGGCCGCGACTCGGGGTGATGTCATCTGTTAAAAGGAGAGAGCGGGACAGAAGGAGCGGGGGCGGGGCGGGGCGGAGCCTCCGACGCAAGGCAGGGAAGCTCCTGGGCCGAGGGAGGAGAGGGAGAGGACGAGGGAGGCTCCGGGCGTCCGGTTCGCGCTTCCCAGAGGCCGCCGGCCAGAGTCGAGCGCTCTCCGGGAGCCGAGGCGGCTCGAGCCAGCGCACGCTGCAGGCCGCCGCACGTCTCCGCCAAGCGGACGGAGCAGCTCTTGCGGCGACGGGTGGGGGTCGTCGCGTCCCCTTCCCTGCTTAGGCGACCGAGGCGACTGCCGCTCCCCCCGGGGTCTCTGGTTCCAGGCAGGTGTTTGCGTCGGGAGGAAGACTAAGGAGCGGAGCTTGCCGATCATCTCCGGCACCATCACGAGCGTCTCCGCTGTCTTCGTTCTTGTAGAGATTCGCCGGTTGCCGTAGGCGAGGGCGCGATAAAGCCCCGCACCTCATCAGAGCCACTTTCCAGGCACAGCTGTCACGAGCCTCCCTCCCCGCATCCCCGCCCAAAGAAAATCTTTTGGGAAAGCAGCAGAGATGAGAAGATGAGAAGTACTCTCCATTCTACAGCTGCGATCCGGCCAAATTTCTTAAAGCCATTTTTAAGCTTCTGGCTATCCCTTTTTCCCCAAATTCAATTGTCCCCACCCACCAAATTCTTCCCAATAATTTCCCAATTTGACTTTCCTCCCGTAAGGAAAGGCTCTTCCCTGTTACTGTTGGAAGCGGGTTTTTTCATCCCCATCTTCTAATTTCCAGCATGTTTTTCGATAGTCTCCCCGTGTACCTTTTTTTAATGCAACATCTGTATCTTGTCTGGTTTTATTAAGGACGATCGTGCAAAAACCCTCCGATTAAGCTTGCCTTGGTGTGCCGGAGAAAGACAAGGCTTCATCCGGACTCCTTCGCATAGAACTTGTTCATAAAATCCCACAATCGTAAAAGGCTCTCAGCCCCGAATTACAACAAAAACTTGGGGACCCCATTCTCAAAAGCAAAGCCATTAGCATCGATTTGGATGAAGAGCTATCATCATCTTACTTCAACTCCTTCCGGGCATTTTCTAAAAACAAAATTATCGTAAAAGAATATTTGAGCGGCTCTCTTTGAATACCACGTGCACGTGACGACTCCCCCCTTTTCAAAAAAGTTACCACCCAACTCCTGGAAATGGGGAGAGCGACATGAGGAAAATAGCTTCGAGAGTTTTCCTCCCCCATTTCTTGCACTGCCACGAGAATAAATGAGGATGTAAGGTAACTGGAAGCGATGATCTGACGTATTTCCGTGGGAGTGGAGGAAAAAGCGCGTGCAGGTCAAAACGTACGTCGTGGGAACTCCCGCAAAAGTACTGGAGAAGTTTTCGGATTTCCTTTCTCCACTTTCTTCTTCGGTTGGGTATGCCTCACTTCAATGCAGCTTACTTCTGGGTAACTGCTTTAAAAACGGGAACATTCGCCCAGGACCCCATATTTTATTTACAAAGTGGATACCATAAGTCTTCCACAGTTAAATTCTTTAATTCTTAATTCCAAGAGAGGCACCAGCTAAAACCCTCTAAAATATATGAGGGCTGCCTCCAAATATTAATCATACTTAGAATAAACCCTTTCAAGTGAAAGAAATATATGTCGGTTTTGACTGACTTCAGTTTCATTAATTTCAATGGAAGTGTTCTGCAGGCTGCAGCAAAAGCTTGTAATTTCTATGAGAACCTTTCGAGGTGCAGACAGAATTACATCCAGTAGCTAATTTTTCACTGAGGTCATTTCACACTAATCACTTATTAATAACATCTGTAAGTGTAGAAGGTATTGTCAAATAATAGGGAAGGCCCCTATATCACTTTGGCATTTTTTACCTTTTATCTTTGTCATAGGAATATAAAATCAACATAGCTTTGAATGTACCTTGAATTTTACTATGTCTGCCTTGCTTCCTCTCATTGGGAAATGTAAATTCACATGTGCATTTATAGGCAAATGCTTGAAACAACATGGTAATATTGAAATTGGTGAACAATAGTCAGTGAATGTACTGTATATAGCTGCCCTTCTTGCAACACTGATGGTCACTTCCTTTAACCAAAATAAAAAGTCAGTGAAAAAAACCCACCTCCAACAGTAACAAACCAGTATATCCACAGATAGTATATCTGCAGCTGAGGGGAACATTGAGAATATAGTGACATCTGTCTCAGGTGCTAAATGAGCTAAGTTGCTATAGCACAGTTGTTGTTGTTGTTTTTTGAAAGGGCCAGCTTTGAAATATTTGGCCAGTGTTATATATGACATTTAAAGGAGTTTTGTATTTTTCATTAAAAAAATTATCATTACCTTGAACTGAAGGGACAGTGGTGATGACAGTTGGAGAAACACCAATGTTTCAGTTGACTTTATCTGCTGGAATCAGCTTCTATGTTCCATGATTGCATTTTTCACATTGTAATAAAAAGAGATCCATATGTTTTGTTTGATTTATTTATTTAGATTTGAATACATTAGGAATTCTTCCAGTTAAGAAAAGTATAGCTTAAAAATAATATGATATAGTCAGTTGTTATATTGATCCTATAAATAAATACTGTATATCAAATAGTTAATAATGCCTCTCATTTATTATATTTACCATTGATGTATGAAAGACTTATCAGGATGAAATTTCCGTTCTGCATACTTAAAAGAGTTCACTAGAATTAAGTGGTCTGCACATATTAAAGGTATAACCTTTTCTCTGTTTATAACTCATGATATATCTTTAATTTATTCCATTTCACCCACCTCATAATCCTAAACATGATTCATTTGCAAATGAATCCTACTGATTTTCACTCAATTCTCCCATAAATAAATCTATCACCTAAGGCAGCAATCCTAAATTTCTTTTTAGGTCATTATTTAACATTCAGTTAGTTTTGATTAAGTACATTTGGGGATTACCTTAAAGTATAATCTTACCTTCACAAAGCATCCACTCTTCCTGTGAATAATACAACAAATAATTCCACACATTTTTTATGGATTATAGTGTTTTGCTTGACAAAGTAAACGAAATCAAAGAACTATGAATATAGTTGAGATATAGTTCTCAAATCCTAACAACTACTTTTGACTGAAAAGCTTTTTAGTTTATTAGGATTAAGAACAAAGTTTATACCAACTCAGTCTATTGTTCTAATTCAGTATTGTCTAAGATGACTAGAAGTATTCATCTTTTCAGAAGAAAAATTTCCCAGTCTCTCCTGGAGTTAGAAAAACAAAATATGATCGGACCACTGGACTATGGTTCCAAGTTCCCCACAAGAAATAATATGGAAGATAACTATATCACCACTTCCACAATACTCTAGAATCTCATAACAGGAGAAAAATCATGACTAATTTTTTTAAAGGACATTATTCAAGAAGCATGTTTGATATCTGATATATTATTGATATCTTTTTATTAAAATGTATGTGCTGCTTATTTTGATTCTAGACAACTTACAACATATCAACAAACATAAAATCCAGTAAACCCAATAAATGATCAAATTATTTAAAATACTGTGAACCCATAGTTGCCATCTAACAGGTGTAGAAGACTGTTTTTGTAATTTGCTAAAACAGGGTAACCCCCCAGTGAGGCACCACCTTGCTGTGGTTGGGGGGCTTGTGTGCTCTGAAGAAGATGAGAGCTCTGCCAGA
>JANHZU010006899.1:65677-82254 GCA_032468055.1 Acrochordus granulatus | reverse complement strand
ACCAAGTTGCCTAGGAATAAATCCATTGAAGACAGCCATAAGATTGTGCTGTAAGGAAAAACCAAAAATAAGGGTTGTTTTCCCTCTCTTTTTTTGCAGATTTGACTGTCACACAACTTTTCCTTTTTTATTTAAATTTTTATTAATTTTCAACAATATATACAAACAAAATACGTAACAAAACATAAAATACATAATAAAGTAACACATAGCAATAAATAGAGCAATATATACAATACAAAACAAAGAAAAAGAAGAAAAGAAAAGAAAACCTCTCTCATGTAACATTCCCGACCTAATTCTGTATAGCTGTTTTTCTACTAGCCCACCCCCCAAAAAACACACTTGTTCCCCTCTTTCATTCTAATCTAATTAATATTGTCACCCACATTTTCTTAGAAAAACTGGGTGCCACAGGTTTAAAATGTCATGGAAGAAAGCACATTCTCATATACACCTGCCTGTGGAAGGCTCAGCACTGGGCTGAGGAAAAGGGTTTCTTTTCCACTTTGAAGAAAAGGGTTTTTTGAACTTTTTGTAATAAGTATTCAGGTAGTCCTCCACTTACAACCATAACTGGGATCAGAATTCCATTGCCAAGCAAGACAGTTAAGTGAGTCGCACCTGATTTTATTACCTTTTTTTGCTATGGTTGTTAAGAAAATCATTGCAGCTGTTAAGTGAATCATGGGGTTGTTAAGTGAATCCGGCTTCCCCCATTATCAGAAGCTGGTGGGAAGGTCAGAAATGGCAATCACATGAGCCTGGGACATGGCAATTATCGTAAATGCGTCCAGTTGCCAAGTGCTCAAATTTTGATCAAATGACCATGGGGATGCTCAACAGTCATAAGTGCGAGGAGCGATTGTAAGTCACCCTTTTCAGTGCTGTTGTAACTTCACTAAATGAATGGTTTTAAGTCAAGGACTTAAAATTAAACAATTTAGAGCATGTAATAATGATTGATAGTCTTTTCCTTCTGAAATGGTAGGTGATATCTCATTTAGTAACTCAGAGGTACTACTAAAAGTTAGTAAGAGAATCAAGTATGCTAAAGAGCAGGTGATTATTCTGGGGCAATTTATAGGACTAATACATTCACCTGACTATATATATAGAGGGAGAAGCAGAGAGATTTGATAACTGGGTGCATAAGTGCTTGCAACACAAAGGCAGCCTTCAATTAAATGGCCTTTAAATACACTGGAATATAGCTCCAATTATTATCACTGATACTCCCACACTGTATGCCCAACATCCCAAGGGATAATGGGAGTTGTACTTAAATACATCTTCAGTCTTAGGAGAAGGTGCAACATTGACAATTTTAAGGTGTTTACGAGCAATAAAATACTGCTGAGGCTAACAAGCTCTTTGAATTGAAGTTAACATTTTAAAGAAGGGACATTTTAAATACATTTGGAATCATGATTTTGGGTATTTCAGGATGGATAGCTGCTGTGTTCCAAAAATATATTGTTCTTTATCATTTTAGCAGATTTGCTGGATTTTTAAGGAAAGAGAGAAAGGGGGAGAGTCGATGGAAAACAAAGGAGAATTACAAATGGAATTTGACATCTGCACCCTTGCAAATTCCATGAAGCAAAATAATTATATGGTAAAAGAAAGTTTGCATCAAAAAATCCTTTTCCTCTCGTTCATAATATTGTAAAGAACTATAGCAAAGTTATCAATACCAGCCACCAGCCACTTTAAGCAATGAATATCTTTTTAATATTTTTATTAAATATTTTTAAAAGGAAATATAAAAATTAAGACCAACTAATATAAGGTAAGGAAACGAAAAAGAAATTACAGAGAATGCACAGAGTGCAAGAAGGGAGGGGGGGAAGTGAAAGAAAAATAGAAATAAAAATGATATAAAGTTGCCTCTGATCCTCTTTACAGATGTTGTAAGTACAAGTATACATTTTTACCTCTTACTCTATGGTTACAACATAACTCCCTTCTTTCTTTAAAGTATTCTGTCTACTCATCCATTCTTTTTTCTGTTTTACACAAAGTCTCTCAGGGGTTTCCATTCAGCAATAAATTTAGATACCGTCTTTTCTCTGATCAAAGAGGTTAATTTATACTTTGTCTCAGCAAGTTCCATTAACTTCACCAACAGGCCTTCATTGTAGGTAATGCTGAATCTTTCCATCTTTGGACATACGATAATCTTGCTGCAGTTATCACGTACAAAAACAAAATTCCATGACTTGTTTCCAATTGTTTGTCAGTTGTATATATTAATTGTATATTAATATTTAAAATCCCCTGAATCAGTATATGCATTGGAATCCAGGAATTTCTAGCTTTTTACACATGCACCAAACATGATAAAATACCTCTTCTTATTGCTCATTTTTCCAATACAGTATAAATTTGAAGTGCCCTTATACATTTTAGATGATTTGTTCCATGGCATATATCTACAGTATATCATTTTATAAAAATTCTCTTTAGGATTATAGCATAAATTTCAGTCCTTTCAACCACGAATTTTCCATTCTTCCATTTATATATTATAAACAAAATTTTAGCCCACTTTATCATACATTCCTTCACTTATTCTTTTGTTTCAAATTCCATATAATTTATACATACAATTTATAAATTCAACAACAGTTGATACATTTTGACAATCACGTGTTCATCATTTGTACCCAATTTTAGTTCAAACTCATTCTTACAATGTTCAAAACCATAGTCTTTTGTATATGTTATATCTTTCTAATAATTATAAATAAAAGAACTATTGCTAACTATATCCCTCTGCTACCAGTCCTTTCCTTGATTTTATTTTACATTCTGATTAACAAAATTCTAGTATCTCAATAAGTTAACCATTTTTTGTTCCCTATTTCTTGTCTAGAAAATGCTTCTTGTGATGAGATCCACAAACATGCTTTTGGGCACAACTTGGGTTTTTATCTATTCACTATTCTTGTCTAACTTAATGATTTTTAAAATCCATATTGTCCTTGACTTTATCATGCCATGAATATCCATTCCACCCAAATCTCTGTGCACGCTCTTTTAAACATTCCTAAACCCTTCTGTTTCTCAGCAACACCCACACTTGCATCAAAACCATCATTCAAACCAACCACCAACCTGCAAAATACAATTGCAAATCAGGTAAACCCAATCCTCCTCTTTCTTTTGCATCTTGGAAAATATTGTTATATTTTCATTTTATATTTGGAGGTTTTCCCTGCCACTCAGCAATGAATATCTCACTTGATGATTTGATGTTGAATTTAAAGAATAATGGGAAGCAGAAAGTCAAGGCAGCCCTCCTCCATTCTTCCAACTGAGAGGTTGGAATGAAAAAGAAGGGAACTTTCATTTTTGCTGCAGTGTCTCACTAATGTTTTGCATCACTTTGAAATTTGATTCAGGTTTCACACTGTGGCCAATTTCTAGGAGCTGTTATATGAAATTATTAAAAGCTGGTATTTTCCTAGAAACCCTGCAGTGACCAACCCTTATTCCTATTAGCTACACCTCCTGTAAGTCCCCCATCCCAAGTTCAATCCCCCATTCCTGGAATTGTCACTTCTTTGTGTGAATTCTTTGGAATATATCTGCCATTTCACCCTTAATCTAAGTGCAGCTCTTATTCCTTATTTGTCCATCACTACTGATAAAAACTCATGCCAAAATATTTTTCACCAATAGCAAGTACATTTAATAATATCAATAATTTATAAAAATTGTACACTGCCAGATTCCCAGCAACTCTTGGAAAATATTTACACCAGCAGATTCTACAAACTTTTATTAATCAGCAATTCAGTTGCATAAATATTAATAATTCAGTTGCATAAACTTTGTACAGATTCCTCATGTAGAAAGCATTCAAAGATATCTTTGTTTTCATTGAAAAAGCTAAAATAAGCAGCAGCCAAAACTCACTGATAGGCAAAAAAGGAACAAGAACCCCAGCTGCTGAAGCAACATGTAATCATGGCCATGGCAATTGTGGAAAACACCTGGTTGCAAAATTGCTAGTCATTCATCTTCATAGCTTTGAAGATAACTGGGAAGCTGTGCAGGGTGTCATGACTTCATTTATGTTTCTTTAACACAGCTTCCAACCACTGTAATTTCTCATTTGATTTTTCAACCAAAATGCATAAAAGTACTGTATATTGCAATGGATGTGGCCATCCAACAGTTAATGCTATTTCTTTTTCTGTGGAAGGATAAGGAAATTGTAGGTTGTTACCAGGTAGTGAAATGGAACACTTATTTCCATTCCTCTATGGGTCAGGCTTTTTTTTTAGAGAGCCAATTTGGCGTAGTGGTTAAAGTACTAGGATAAAAAACAGAAGGCCTTGAATTTCAGTGCTGCTTTAGGCACAAAGCTAGCTGGGTTACTTTGAGCCAAATACTCTCCCTCAGCCCTCAGAAAAAGACAATGGCAAACCACTTCTGAAAATCAACACTAACTCAAGGGCACAAAAAAAATAGATAAATAAAAATTCATCAGCTTTAAGGAAAGATATGAGTACTGATTGGCTCTAAATAGTTCTTGCATTTCAAAGTCAGAAGAACAGAAAGTGATTAAAGCCTTCATTCAAACTGCCTAACAGAGACAGAGACATCTCATATTTATGAAATAAAGTTATTTCCTATTTCTCTTCTAAAGAATTAAAATATATTTCATCTATGTGTAAAATAGCTAGAAATTTCTGGATTCCAATATGTGCACTGATTCAAAGGAGTTTAAAGATTAATATACACTTGAGACCAGAGGTTTTTCTTCTGGGATTGACGGACAATTCCCAAACAATTGACGGACAATTCCCAAACAATTGGAAACAAGTTATGAAATTCTGCTTTTGTATAAGATAACTGTAGGAAGATTATTGTATGCACCAGGATGAAATGATTCCACATTACTGAATAGTTGGTGAAGATGGCTCTAAATAGTTCTTGCATTTCAAAGTCAGAAGAACAGAAAGTGATTAAAGCCTTCATTCAAAGAACTTGCTGAGATGACTAAATTGACTACTTTGATCAGAGATAAGACAATGTCTTTATTTATTGTTAACTTGAAAGCCTTATAGATTTTTTTGCATAAAACAAAAAACTGAACTACTGATTTATAGTTCTGATGATTAGCCAGGATATATTATAGAAAGAAGAGAGCTATGTTTTGACCATAGAATAAGAGATATATATAAACTATACTATGCCTATACCTGTTATAAAGAGGATCAGAAGCTACTTCTTTGTATCTTTTTCCTTTCTTTTCTATTTATCTTTTACTTTTTTCCCTTTCTTCCACTTCTAATTTTCTTTTTTCTTTTCTTTTTCTTATTTTATATCCATTTGTATTAGTTTTTATCTTTAATTAAAATTATAAGAATAAAGAATGAAAGTAAAATTACAAATCTTATTTTTAAAAAACAAATGAATGGGCAGTTTCTTCTAATGTGCATCTCTTTGTCCTGGCTATAGTTTGAATAGACTGAACTGAGGAAACAGAATAGAGATTTTGTTTTGTTTTTTCTCCAATCTTACGCCATCTAAAATGAGGAGGAAAGGAAGTGAATTATTACTGTTAGATGCAGAATCACTGGGGTAGGGATTTATTGGGTTTTTTATTGGGATTTTATTTTTATAAGCTGCCGGTGAGTGAACTGAGTGGTCATATAAACCTCCTAAATAAATACATACATAAATCACTTTTGTTTCTTCCCTTTGTCACCCCTAAAAGCACCCTTCCACAGAACACTGTGCCACACTGGAATTCCTCCTTAATGTTAGGGTTTGACAGGATATTTAGATCATAGCATGCAAAACTGTCTTGCTTTTTAACAGTCTGTATGCAATTCTCTCTCTCTTCTGAGCAGATTACAGCATTAATTAAGAAAAGGGAAAGGACAATCTAAATTCTTCTCCCTTACTGTCATCTTAACATGACCACAGATCCTAACAATGATCACGATGATGACAGAGATCATACAGATTACACTGCTGGATATTCCTGTTCTAACATCAAAGAATTCTGCCAAAACAGAGAACTTTAGCAGGTAAAGTTCCTCTCGTTACTGGGTGATAAAGTGAACCTTTAATGCTGACAAGCAGGACATCTATATGGGCGTACATTCCTTTATATTATGATCTGATCACTTAGATGAGAACATTTTCATCAAACCAAGAATCTCATTTTAAGAATTCCATGTAAATGTTAAACAAAAAACCTCTCTTTTTCTCCCTTTAATATGTTTACCCTAGAGTCAGTCCAGCCAGTTCTGTGTATTAGTACAGCTTGCTTTTGAAATGGAAGGGGACTCAAAGTAAGTTATACTGCAGTAGGTCAGCAGTTCCCCAAACTGGAATCTTCCACAATACTGGAACTATGCTTTCAGAATTCCCAGTGGAAGGAACATATTTGAAGCAAAAAAAAAAATGGTATTGCGAATTTATTAACAGAAAAAACAGTATAGAACTTCTATTTGCCATTCCCAGCTCTTTTGACTTATTTATTCATTCATCCATTCAGTTTGAATAGCCCCTTTCTCAACAACTGAGTACAATCCCATCTAAAGTAACAGTACTTAGAAATAAATCCCTCCTCAAATAACAGAATATATTCCTTCCCAGAAATGCTTAGCATTGCTGCATTAATCCTGTTTTTTTTAAAAAAGTTGATCGTCATACTGTTTACTGACTACTCTTATGTATCTGACAGCTACTGTTATTATTGATATTATAATCAGTTCTTTGTCTGACATCTCACCTGTTATTTACAGAGGCCTTTTCAATCCTTCTTATATTATGTTTGACTTAATAACATAGACATAGTTGTTATATTATGGTTTTGCTCCATCTTTCAGCAGTTAAAATAAGGCAAAGGGTAAATTGTATTGTTAACATTTTCCATATTAAGTAATTTGTGGGCATGTTCAAATTTATCATACAGAAATAAGTAGAATTATGATCCAATACTGCTACATATTTGAAAAATGAGGCCATGTTTCTTTTCTTGGTTTAGCATGAAGATAAAACTGGCTGGAAAGAGAATCAAATATATACTACAGTATTTTAATATATCTACTATATATGAAAACTAGTAGGTTTGACAAAAAACGTTAAAAAAAGGAAAGGGACTTTAGTAAAATGTGAGCATCACTTCAATGCAATATATGGTGTCAACATTCTGTTACATTTGTGAGAAATGAATCAGTGATCTATTAAAAATGGCTAAATTATTTATATCAAAATTACAGATGCCCATTTCTAAAGAGATGTGTAAATCCATTGCAATGAAAATAAAATGTGTGCTGGGCCTTAAAATCTATCTAAACTATTGTAACATATACAACGTATGAACCTGAACCAAATTTATTAAATAACATCTTCAGTTGGTAGGTATCAATATGTTCACTCAAAAATTACAGAAAAATATGAAATATTAGTTTTGCCAAAAATCAAAACTCACAGATTGTTTTCTTTACTTTGTTAGAAAAAAATATCCAAGTCATGAAGAAGTATTTATTAAATCTGTTAAAATATCAGTAGCCAGCTTTTGAATTCTCTGGAACTTTTCCTTTAATCCAGATATTTGGCGGGGAAATGTTGTTTTTCTTTAATTATAACTTATTTGCCCTGAAGATCTTTTCTGGAGGAATTATTTTTGAGGGAAAGGAAAAGAAAATGGTAAAGCTTCAAAGTCTGCCGTTGGGAACTAACAATACCATGGAGAGCAGGAGAAACTGTGTTGATTTTCTTCCTAAATTTAGAACATACTCTCTGTATCTACAAAGGATTCAATTGATGCACAGTTCAAATATAATGAAAATTTAACAATGCAACACAGAAGCTAAAAAACCCCACATGCCGGTTCAGTAAAATTTCATTATAAAAAATTAATAATATAAAATCAAATTGATCATAAGACTATAAAAGTTAATGCAGGAAGATTTTACATTTAAAAATAATTCTGTTTTGATAATTTTCCTAAATGAAGATCCTGTTAGGGCAACATGCTGAACGAAGGTCTAAAAAATAACCATCGTAACAAAAGCAGTAGAAAGGAACTGGAAAACAGCAAAGATTTTTTTTCACAATGAGGTTCTGCAAATGTTATTAATTATAGTTAAAGCTATATCAGTTCTTCAAATGTCATCATTTAGATACAGTTTAATTATTGTGACATCAGTTTGATTTGTCGATTGTATCAGAGTAGATATTGATATAAGATACTAGGATGCAAGTACAAGCCACATTGTGAAGATTAAGAACATGAAATTTAGGGGTTGTGCGGAACCAAAACAAAGGACTATTGTATAATCTGCGTCTTCTTTAATTTTATTTGTAGGTTACATGTTATGCTAAACATAAAACCAGAAAGCGCTGTGAGAAGTTGGGTGGGGCAAAGCGAGTTACGTATTAAGATCTTATTTTACAAGCTTTAAGGAAATGTGTCTGTTTCGGCAGTGCCGAAGAGCAGAAGTTTATTTTATTATTTCCAGGGAAAGTCAACGTTTTAGAAAATCAACAACTCAGTTTGGTTGGAATTTGAAACCGTCACTAACTCTTTAAGATCTTGGAAACAAAGGCACTCTGGACTACACAAGTTCTCCTTACTTCAGGAGAAAATGAAATGGCCTTGGATGTCCCCTGCTTCCGAGGGGACTGCCTGCACTCTAGGTTTCAGTTCTTTATATAAGTTTCAGGCATGGACAGTTTTCCATCAGGACTTCCATTCCTCAGCTGCTATCAGCAGCTGGCGATTACTTCAGCCGGCTGATATGCCCCCTCTCCTATATACACGTTCCCTCATTTTGGCATTACTCATAGTTTGAAAATCACTTTGACTGCTATAACATAATGATGTTAATGTCAAATGAGTCACAGAGAAACAGAAAGCTCTTGTGTATCAGACTTCAGTTGTAGGTCAGTTTCTGAATGCGGTGCGCTTCTGCACAACGGGAGGATGGGGCCAATCGGAGGTAAGGAGCAGGACTAGTGGGCAGTGAGGGTTGTTAAATTACAAGCCTGGTCTTAGAAGGAAAGCTGAGTTTAATACAGTACAATGCGGGCTCGCTGGGTTATTATTTCACAGGCAAGCCAGCAGGCAGCTATTTCTAGGGAATAAGCTCGGAGTATATGGAGAGGAAGTTTGAACTCTTGGTTTTCAGCCCTCTGAGCTCGAGGAGGAGGAGGAGGGCGCAGAAGCAAACCTAAGAAACCGCTGAGGATGTGTCTAACCCTGGTCTGGGTAGTAATCCACTACGAATCCAGCTGTCAGCAATAAGTGTCGCATCTGCAGTGCTTTTCTGTGTAAGTCAGTTCAGAATAAAGCCCCAGTGACAACAATGGATTAGAAACTTTGCACAATGCATTCACTTAAGTAGAAAGTTTGGGTACCTATCTTGTGGTGGGCCAAGTATTTCCTCTCTTCTTTCAGGTTTCTAATTGTGTAAAAGTGTGTTTTGTAACAAACTCTAGTGAGCAATGAGGAAATCTCAGTTGCCTTAGGAACCATTACAGTTAGGCTCTTTTGAATATTGCTCATAAATGAGAAAACAGCATGAGTTTTTATACCAATGAAGAAAAATGGCTACAACCAGCTGCCTGCATCCATGCCGTATCTAATTGTTTTTTTCCTACTTCTTTAATTTTCATATACATAAATGTTGGCTTATTGGAAGCTGGGTTGTACAATGTACTGTTACATAATTGTTACAACATGTTATGTTGCTGTCAGGGTTAGGATGTGATGGCAACCCTGATTGCTGTCAGGGTTAGGATGTGATGATCAGGGTTAGGATGTGCTGTCAGGGTTAGGATGTGATTGTATGTGCTTTTTACTACGGATCTTTTATTGTTTAGTTATTGTATCTTTTCATGGACATCTTAATCGGAGTAAGCTGTCACAGATTGTAACAAATTTGGTGGTGTGTGCAATGACTCATAAATCCCTTTCTCTCAAGAAACAGATAGATATTGTATTGCTTTCCCATTTCCCATAAAGAAATATATTTGTTTAAAACTTTTGAATATGATGGACTATTACATTGCCCTTATTTTGAGCCAAGTTCATCTTGTATAATCTTAGTGCTAGCAAGTTAAGGAGCTTTATAGACTCAGCTAGTGATCCTCCCAGCTTTAGGTTTAATGGTTTATTTCTAGAAATATATGCATTCCACAGTTTTCAATAAGTAAAAAATGTAAATGGCTTTTCTTTTACTTCTTTGTGCACTCACTGAAACATTAGTCTCAGCAATTTTGATTAACATGTGGACCAATATATTTAGCTAAAGACATGGTTAAGACATTTGCTCAAATAAACATAATATACATTTTTTCTCTAAATGCAAATACTTGCTGCCAAGGACCTCCATCAGAAGTGATACTATTACTTTATTAAAATAGTTTTGATCCAATCAGAAACACATATTCTCTGAGAAGATTACAAAGTGAAAGAATAAAATAACAATACAATCTAAGGAAAGAAGAAAATGTCAAAATCCTAGTTTAATAAGTTAAAAATTATAAAATTTAAATTTAAAAATACCCTCTCCCCAATTTGTTAATAGATTTTAGCAAATTTAGTGGGATTTTACACAGATTTGTTGTGTGGAGAGACCAACTACTCTACTTGTTCATGGCCAAAATAACTTCCAGGATCGTGGCTGAGTGTTTCAGCTGTACTTTTTTAAAAATCTATAAACACCACAACATTTTGTACAGATTTTATGAGGGGGATTTTTCTTTGATGACAAAAGTTTAGAAGTGTAACCATGTTTACTTGTTTAAGTAGGATCAGCAATTGCATCCTTAAAACATTATCAAAAAGTGTAATTCCTGCTAAAATTCAAATTTTTAAATCTGTTTTGTTTCAAGTAAATAGATTTAATCACTTTAGCCTTAATCACTGAAATCAGAGACACTTAAAGAGTTCAGCTTTTACTTAGCCATATATTGAATAATTTATCGCCTCAATCTTTTGATATAAATCTAGCCTCCAAATTAATTCAACTCATCCTCAGAAGCACAATTCCCAGCAAAACATTTTGTAGGCTGATGCAAAACGATATTACACTTGCAAAAAAAAATAGGAATTATGTAGGTTTCTTTGGTGACTGCCATTGCAAATAAGATGCTGCTGTCAACTCAGCCCAGACAAATCTTCTGAATGCTTTAAGCTCTCAAGAGAGAAAACAGATGAACATGGTTTGTTACATAAATGTGATCATCTACATTCATATGTACAATTCTGAAAAAAGTGAGACTCCCTTTTCAGGATCAGCATCCTCCAAACTGCTGTGGGATTATGTGAATATAACACAACAGGCATAAACAGGGTTTACATCTACCTGAGTGAATGAAAAGATGAGCCATTCAGCTGTATTCAAACTGTGAAGCAGGTGTCCATCTCTTAGAAAGCTCCACGTCTGGTTGTTCTCCTGACTTTTCGTCTGTGTTGTCGCCCTCTCCTTCTGCCCATTTATCCTGGACTTAAGTTAATAAACTCAATCTCCTTTGCCCCCTGCAGCCCCCAACAAGCCAACTGTTGTTACTAAACTGAGTGGAAATACTAAGTCACATAATAGGTGACTAATAGGCATCCTATAATTCTTCACAGCCATGATCTAAATATGAAGCAATAGCATCATCTCGACCTTAAAGTGAGTGAGGGGCTATATTTCAGAAAGGTGCCCCTTGTTCCAAAGGTGCAATATATCTTGCCTACTAAGGGCAAGATATATAGTTTGAAATCCACTGGAGTTATAATTTCTCTATGATCTTTTATTGCTCTATTAAGTCATTTTCTGCTTTTCAGCATATAGACTGAAAATTGATATTGATTTGATTTTTGAAGGACAAAGTCTTAAAGAGAATTTCTGGAGCTATTTGTAACTCCTTCCAATGTGAGCGGCTCATCTTCCAGCGTCTATCTTTTAGCCTTTTGTTACTATCCATGGCAAGGATACTGGAGTGGGTTGCCATTTCCTTCTCCAGTGGAGTCCTGTAGCCCATTTTTCACCAGATGTTCAGGAACCACAACAACATCTAGCGCGGTCCTTGTTAATCCAGGCAACAACTAAGCTGGTATGGATTTCTGTAAATTACATGTCATATTTTTTATGGGAGAGAGACACTCTGTCTGGCTCCTCTGATGAAATCTGTCCAGTATGGTTGAACCTCTGGCATAGCACTCATCTTCTTTGGAGCACACAAGCCCCCAACCACAGCAAGGTGGTGCCTCACTGGAGGGAATACTTTCTTAGGCCTATCTTTTGTTTTCTACCAGACCGATCAAATGTCCTTGATAATTCAGAATAAGACTTAACAGCTTTTTGCCTTGAATGCTGCATGACTAGTAGATATTGATAATGTTGTTTCAATACGTTTCTTTCACACTTCTTGAAGTCTAGGGTTTGATTCTGTGTCTTCCTACACAAAATCAACCATTACCAAAGGAGCAATAGTAGGATTAGCAGCACAAGGCTCAAAAAATCTGAACAGCCATCTCCGCCATCTCGTTTATGTTTTTTTGCAACCCATATTTGATAACCTTAAGCAATGACTTTAAACAATGATCCTTGTTTTTTTCATTAGAGAACTCTGGTATATGCCCTCAAATCATAGTAGGGGTATGAGTTATAAATTCAGAATGTGTACATGCATGATCCAACATGACAAATATGTATTTGAAACTCTTCCATTAAAAAATGTGTTTGGGAGCTATTATAGGCCTTAATATAATAATGTCATCAATGTTGGACTGCCTTTTTTCCTTTCAAACACATCTCTGTTTTCTGTTTTCTACAAGCAGCACTTTCACTGACAGTTTCCTCAAATGCATTATAATTTAATTTAAATATTCTTTAAAATAAATAAATGTTCCAAAATCCATATTAGGGCAGGTCAATCAAAAACTATATTCTACAGAATTCTTCATGAGGTTAGATGCAAGGCAAATAAGAAAAAGATACTGGCTCCTATTTTATTTAATATGAAAATATAAATTCTACCCTGTATTAAGCACTAAAAATACAAGTTCTTCTGTATTGTGCACTATTTAGGGTGGCTTACATTAACAAATATATTGTACAATTTAATTAAAATAAGACAATAATGTATAATTATGTGAATTATTATAATTAGATAACAATCTAACTTCACCAACTATGATGCTATTGAAGAGGGTATCAGCTTCCTAGAGAACAATTCTGTAGCTATAGTGCAATCACAGGAAGATCCTTTCTCTCATTCATATCATCTGGATCTCCACCAGTTAGAGCTGGGAAGCTGATTCAGGCAAGAAGTGACCCTAAGATATCTTGAAGTTCAGTCTTTGAAGAATTTGAAAATCATCTATACTACCCTGAATTGTGCCTAGAAATAAACCTGTAACTAGTGTACTTTTTGTAAGATGGGTAGCACCTACCTGCATTTTTTATTTGTCCCTCTGCATCATTCATTTCTAAGACTGTACAAGTATCAAAATACAGGTCAGAGAGTTCATATGTAGGTACAAGGTTTATAAGACAGGTGTGACCTCATCAAGAAGAAGCATAACTGGTGTATCTGTTTAACCTGGACAAAGACATAATTTCTATCTCCATCTCCGTGTGCCTTTAGTGTCTAGTCATGCCAGCCACATGACCATGGAAGCGTCCTTGGACGAATACTGCCTCTTCGGCTTGGAAATGGGGATGAGCACCACACCCTAGAGTCGGTCACAACTGGCAGGGTAACCTTTACCTTTTAGACAACCTGTGGCCCCTTGGTTCATCATTTCAGAGATATTTCCTTACTGTACCAGATTCCTCAATACCTTCAACAATGGTAGAGCTTCAAATATTCAGAGATGTATCTATCTTGAAAGTAGCCAATGTTAAATTGTATAGCATTGTCAAACAGGTGGTGACCACAATAAACATATTTTGTATTGTGTCATAAAATGCTTTATTATATTTTTATGTTATGTTTTATAAAATTTGCCAGATGTCAGTTTCACAGTCCCAGATTTTGGGTGCATTAGCTAGCCAATTTGAGGTACCTTGGTAGAAAATGTTTTGCTCTATGATGCACCATTTTGCCCAGTTAAATGTTATAGACACAAGAGTTTTAGTAATAGTCATCTATATCCTACCTTTATTATTTTATAATCTCAAGGCAGAGAACATACTTAACACACCTTCCTCCTGCTATTTTCTCCACAACAAAAACCCTGTGAGATGAGTTGGGCTGAGAGAGAGAGACTGGCTCAAGGTCAACCAGTTGGCTTTCATGGCTAAGGCAGTATTAGCATTTACAACCTCCCAGTTTCTAGTCTGTTACTGTAACCACTAGATCAAACTGGCTCTGTGTATAGCATGTATATATACAGTGCACTTATACCAATCTGAAACCTGATTCTTCAAGGAAAGTACTTCCTCATTCAAAAGAGATTTCATTCGTATTTCAGTTCCTTTGCCTTCTTACTAGGTGCATCTCTCTTTAGTCTAGATTAAGATTAAATGTGTTACTTCTTTCAGGTCATTACTGCCGCAAATACCATTTCAGAACATCAGTAGATTTCTTGGTGGTAAGTTGGTGCTGTTAAGTTGCTCAGTCATGTCCGCCTCTTCTCAACCCCATGGACAGCAGCACACCAGGCCTTCCTGTCCTGCACTGCCTCCTGGAGTCTTCCCAAGCCCACACCTATCACACTGACTATACTATCTACTATCTAACCATCTCATCCTCTGTCTTCCCTTTCTCCTTTTGCCTTCAATTTTTCCCAGCATCATGGTCTGTTCTAACGAGTCCTCTCTTCACATTATGTGGCCAAAGTATTTGAGCTTCAGCTTCAATATCTATCATTCCAATGAGCAATCAGGGTTGATTTCCATTAGGATTGACTGATTTGATCTCCTAGCAGTTCAAGGGACCCTCAATAGTCTTCTCCAGCAAAAATTGAAGGCATCAATTATTTGATGCTCAGCCTTCCTTACGGTCCAATTCTCACACCATACATTACTACTAGGAAAACCATAGCCTTGACTATGCAGACCTTTGTTGGCAAGGTAATGTCTCTGCTTCTTAATACGCTGTCTAAGTTTGCCATAGTTTTCCTCCCAAGGAATAAGTGTCTTTTAATTTCATGGCTGCAGTCACCATTTGCGGTGATCTTGGAGCCCAAGAAAGTATGGTGATAAGTAAACATCTTTTTTTTGTCATCTTCATATTGATAGCAAATTCCGAAATCTCTTGGTAATTTTTTCTACTGGTTTCATACAGACATTAAAAATATGGAAAATGGGATTAAAACTTGAGGGTCATTTTATGTAAAGAGTTAGGTGACATGAGTCACCAAATATTCTCCCAAGTTCTTTTTTAACAAGCAGAAATCATGTGAGGTAGCAAATACAAATGAGAAGTTCAGCAAAATGAATTCAGCAGACATGAATTCCCTTTATCTAGTTTCTAGCATGTATAAATGACATGCTAGGGCAACTAAAGTTGTTCTTATCAAAAAACCTGCCTTAATCCAGACTAAACTGTGCTATATTCATTTTATCCTTAAACCTCTAAAACTAAATTACAGCAAGTTCAAGTATCTTGCCCAAAGATAATAAATTGGAAACACAAAGCAGTCTAAGAGGCTTTGCAAATAGTTAATTCACAGTGGCAGTTTTAAAAGTTAGTGGTTAATTCAATATTTCTCAATATCAGCAACTTAAAAGATGTTTGGACTATTACCAAAGCATGTAAAAATGTAATTTGATAAATAGATACCACCTTTGGTGTGAAATGTAGCAGTGCTCCATGCACCTTGGTGTATAATTATGCTGGCCACATGGAAGCATCTTTGGACAAATGCTGGCTCCCTGGGCTGTGAATCAGAGATGAGCACTGCCTCTAGAAGCAGCCACAATCGACAGGGGAAACCTTTACCTTTACCTGGCAAATATGACCCAGTGAGCCACTGAGTTGCCTTCTTGAGTTTCCCCCATTACTGATAAAGCAAATATTTTTCCTGTTACAGATATGTGGATTTCAACTCCCAGAACTGCTGGCTAGGAAAGTTTGAGAGTTGAAGTCCACATATCTAAAGCCTACATCACCACTTTAGATAAAATAGGGAAGAGTTGTATTCCAATACATCTAGAGGCCTCCAGATTGGGGAAAGCTGGTTTATCTTTCATACTACAACCCTACACTTGCTCATATAGAAGCCTGAAGAAACAGGACTTGCATATATAAGTAAACAGGTATAGACTTTTGTCATTGCCAGCCCACTCAGAAGTGTTCAAGCCACTGTCAACATCACTGATGCTATCAATCTGTCATTGCATTATATCCTGCAACATCTTGACTCTTCAAGGATCTATGCAAAGGTTCTTTTGTGGACTTCAGCTCAGCGTTTAACACCATCATCCCAGATATTCTTCACTACAAACTGATCAAACTCTCTGTATCTGCTCATATCTATAAGTGGATAACTGGCTTTCTGATAGATAGGAAGCAACAGGTGAGGCGAAGGAAAATTATATCCAGTACTTGGACAGTCAGTACTGGCACTTCTCAGGGATGTGTGCTCTCTCTGCTACTTT
>JANHZU010006899.1:54683-65577 GCA_032468055.1 Acrochordus granulatus | reverse complement strand
GATGTGTGCTCTCTCTGCTACTTTTTTCCCCTCTACACTAATGTCTCTCTGGAGACTCTGTCAAAATTGTGAAGTTTGCAAATTACACAACAGTCAATGGACTCATTAGAGATGGAGATGAGAAGTTGGCCCTGTGGTGCAGTTGAAATAACTTACAGCTGAATACACTAAAAACTGTGGAAATAATAGTGGATTTTAGAAGGAGTCCACCTATTTCTCCCCCCTGCCCCCATCATACTCAGCAACACAGTATCAACAAGTTTCTGGGCTCTATAATCTCCCAAGACTTGAAATGGATAGCTAACTTTTACACCTTTGCTAATGTTTTGTTTTTAAGAAGGCACATTAGAGGATGTACTTCCTATGTCAACTCAAGAAGTTCAACCTGCCTCAAGAGCTGCTGATACAATTCTATAGAGGAATCATTAAGTCTGTCCTTTGTACATGTATATTTGTTTGGTTCAGTGCAGCAACCAGGCAGACTCCAACGTACAGTCAAGATAGCAGAAAGAATAATTGCAGATAACCTGCCCTCCATGGAGGACCTATATATTGAGAGGGTCAAGAAAAGGGCAGAAAAGTTATCTCCAGACCCCTCTCACCCTGGACACATCTTGTTTGAACCTCTTCCTTCTAGTAGAAATAGGGTATTGCATATCACAACTACTGGACACAGGGACAGTTCCCCCCAGCCATCCAAATGAATCCTTGACTCATGCTATATGATCTTGCTAAATGAAAGAATACAAGGGCAAATACTTCAAAATTAACCCATAAATTCTGTCTGTGTAGACAGATTATTTGTACTTATTTTGATTCTAACGTATAATACTCCCTTTCTACTAGCTGTATACTTACTGCTGTATACCTGATTTTGTTACTGCTTAAGTTACTATTTTATACTGTTGTCCTGCAAGCATACCGAGAGCCACCGTACCGAATCAAATTCCTTGCGTGTCTAACCACGCTGGCCAATGAAGAATCTGAATCTGGATCACTGTAGATAGGAGGGATTATACTGCAAAGACCTGCTTCTGTCACTTCTTAAAATGTACTTTCACTCGTCACTCAACTATCAGTGGCAGTAACAACAGTTTGTAAACAAATTGTTGCAGTGATTTTTTTGACTGCAAAGAATGCAAACATGTAAGCACATAATATTATTATAATGATTCGGGCCCCGCAGGGTTTGTGAACGTTTTTGACTCAAGATTCTTGCTTGGCTAAAATTTATTAAAAACAAAGCAAAACTTTGCGGCCACCATCGCGTAAGAGATCGCCCGTCCTTTTCTACCGGGGGACTCCCCTGCCGCCTCTTTAGGACTTCGGCTACTCCAATCCCAGGCTTTCTCCGTCGCCGTTGAAACGTCATCGGCAAGCCGACGGTGTCGTCCCGTTCAGCCTTAACAGCGAGGTGGGCAGCGACGTGAAACAAAGTGAAACACGTCGTGGAGGAAGAGCAGGTACAACGCAGGCCGCAAGGAAAGTAACAGCCTCCCTCGCTCGCCGCCTTTTTCCATCTTGGGTCCACGGCGAGCAGGTCGCTGCAAAGTGTGAGTCACAAGGGGCGGGGCTAAGGTCTGTTTTTATCCCCCCCTCTTGAGGGTGACTCATCAGTGACCGCGGAAGCCTACTCCGGAGGCGCGCGCGTTCTGACTATTTATAGCCTCCGCAAAGGGTGGCGAATGACGTCAGGCGAACGGCAGGTGGGCAGTGACGGGTTTCGGCCTCGCCCCGCGGTGGGCCTGGCCGGACCCCTCGGAAGCTGTCCTGAGCGCAGAGCGATTGAATCTAAGCTGTGAGGGTCCTGATCGCCGCTAGATGGCAGCAAATGGACCCCGAAACGGCGGAGTCTGGTATGCCATCTTGTGGTCATCCGAATGTTTGCTGCTCTGAACGACAAGGTTGAGTCGGAGGTGGCTTGTCAGGAGGCATACTAAGGATTGCTGTAGGCCCGTTCTTCTCAAGCCCCGCAGCACTGACGGGGAAATTCTAGGAGCTGAAGTCCACACATCTTAGCCCCCTTCTTAAGAATATGTACCTGTTTCCTGACCATTCTTTTTCATTTTTAGATGGATTGAAAAAGCCTTCTGGATAGAAGGCGAAACATCTCCAGTTAGCATCTTGTAATTAAAAGTCCCATTGCCTTTTTAAGAAACTTTGCAAATGTTTGCAGTGTTTACTACTTATCATGACCTGGATTAATGAGAATATTCATAGACGCACATCTTTAAGTTACCAAGTTTAAGAAATATCGCTCTAGTCCCCCCGACTTATATCCTACCTAAGGATCCAAGCAGAGACTATGGTAGTTTCCTTTTTAATGTCAACGTATATGTGTAAGATTAATGTTTGAATAAACACTTTGCCCTCCTCCTGATCATAGATGGAGTGGTTAATGGAGGAGCAGGCGCTCAAATGTCTTCTACAGTCGTTTGAACCCTGCAGTCTTATTTTTGTAACAGTTCTGGTGTAATGAAGCTACAAGGAAGGGGCACGATGTAATGAAATCTAGTAAACTATATACATTTCAAGAAACCTTGTGAAATTAAATTACTTTATATCTTAGTATGAAGTTATATTTTTTTTAACCTGTTTAAAATGCAGTGGCTGCTCAGTTTTTCTTTTTTTGATCAAGGCAATAATTCTAATTTGTAATCTTTAACTTTATGAGTAACGATTACTATGAGTTGATTTTTAACTGATGACAGTATAGAGTTGCTTATAGCAAGATGGGAAGTGTATAAATTTAATAAGTAAATAAAATAAGAGTCATAAGCATTACATGATTCCCTTGTGTTCAGTACCAAAGGAAAGCTTTATGTTTATATTATAAAAAGGAATAATAAATGCCAACTCCAAAAAATAACAGTATAGAATAAGAAAAAAAGGAAAATTAAGCAATGATGAGTTTCAGGCTAAATATCCATGTTTTGGGGTGGTGTGACGTGTTTTGTAGTGTACTTCACTGGCAATCAAACAGCCATTGACTGGGCTCTTGTGTTTGTATCTGGCAAGCTCCCCTCTGATTGGACCATGTAACAGGAGTCCAAAAAACCTGGTTCCTCATCTATGTAGACTTTTGATTATTTTTAAGAACTTCCAAAAGAACTGGTTCCTGACTTGTCTCTCCTTGAACCAGGCTGCTGATTGGTTCAGGCTGTTGATTGTAAATAAATATAAATAAAGTATTAACGCTTTTGAACTCTGCTGTTGAAGACTCCTGAGAATATAATGGACAGCCAAAAAAACCCAAACAAATGGACTGTTAAACAAATCAAACCAGAGTTCGCATTCAAGATACAAATGATCAAATTCAGATTATCATACTTGAAGCCCATTATTCAAAGACTTACAGTCATGTGAAAAAGAAAGTCCACCCTCTTTGAGTTCTGTGGTTTTTTGTGTCAGGACATAGTAAAAATCATCTAGTCCTTCGCAGTTCTTAAAGGTAGGTGAATACAACCTCAGATGAACAACAACACATGACATATTACACCATGTTGTCATGTATTTTACAAAAAGAAAGCCAAAATGGAGAAGCCATGTGTGAAAAACTAAGTACACTGTATAATTGTAGAACCATCTTTAGCGGCAATAACTTGAAAGAATCATTTTCTGCATGACTTTATAAGTCTCTCAAATGGTTGTGGAGGAATTTTGAGCTCTTGACAGCATAGCTTCAGTCCATTGAGGGTTGTGGGTATTTGTTTATGCATGCTGTCTTGAGGTCATGCCTCAGCATTTCAATTGGGTTGAGGTCTGGCCTTTGACTGGGCCATTGCAATATCTTGATTATTGTCTTTTTCAGTCATTCTCTTGTAGATTTTGCTGATGTGCTTAGGATCATTGTTGTGTTGCATGACCCAATGTCAGCCAAGATTTACCTATTAGGCAGACAGTCTCACATTTGACTCTAGAATATTTTGGTATCCAGAGGAGTTCATGGTCAACTCAGTGACTGTAAGGTTCCCAGGTCCTGTGGCTACAAAACAAGCCCAAATCATTACCCCTCCTCTACCACACTTGATAGCTGGTATGAAAACTTTGTGCTGATATGCTGTGTCTGGTTTTTACCAGACGTGGCACTGTGCATTATGGCCAAACATCTCCACTTTGGTCTCATTTGTCCAAAGGACAGTCTTCCAGAAATCTTGTGATTTGTTCAGATGCAACTTTGCAAATTAAGCCATGCTACCATGTTCTTTTAGAGATGAGGTTTTCTCCTAGCAATCCTTCCAAGCAAACCATATTTGTTTAGTCTTTTTCTAATTGTACTGTCATGAGCTTCAACATTTCACATATAAACCTGTAGAGTCTGAGATGTAACCCTTGGATTTTTTGCAATTTCTCTGAGCATTGTACGGTCTGACAGGATGAATTTGCTGGGATATCCATTCCTGGGAAGATTGGCAACTGTCTTGAATGTTTTTCACTTACGTTATTTCACTTATCTTTCTCACTGTAGAATGATGGACTTTAAATCATTTGGAAATGGCCTTCTAAGGCTTCCCAGATTGATGGGCAGCAACAATTGTTTCTCTAAGATCATTGCTGATGTCTTTACTCTTTCGCATTGTCTTAACACACACAGGTCAATTACTGGAGACCAGCAAATTCCTAAAACTTCAGCTTTTATAGAGGTAGTCACGCTTGCTGATGATCGATTGATTGCTCAAGGATACTTGATTAGCAGATCCTGGCTACTAAGTCTCTTCATACCTATGGAAGCAGTAAGGGTATACTTAGTTTTTCACACATGACTTCTCCATTTTGGCTTTCTTTTTGTAAAATACATGATGATATGGTATAATATGTCATATGTTGTTATTCATCTGAGGTTGTATTCACCTACTTTTAAGCACTGCTAAGAACCAGAGGATTTTTACAATGTCCTGATACGGAAAACCATAAAACTCAGAAAGGGCATGCTTTCTTTTTCATGTGACTGTTGCTCTCTGGAGAAGCTCTAATCCTGGGAAGAAAAGAAAAGAGATGACCAGCAGCAAGAAAGATAGACACTGTTACAACAGTAATGAGTACAACTATTGGAAGAGCTGAAGAACCAGGTGAGAGATAGACCATCATAAAGAAAATCTTTCTGTGCAGGTGCTAAGAATTGACAATAACTTGATGGTATGTAATCAATCAATCCAGACTTATGATGGGTCTGTTGGAGAAATCCAAGAAAACTGGTTCTTCCTTAGCTGGTCTTTGAACCAGGCTACTGCTAGGTGTTGTTTTTGATGAGGCTGCTGCAGATTCAGTCTTGTTAATTAGCTAAGGGCTGTTTACTCTTGGTGTGGCCTAAAGCTGGGTTCCATGTTTTGTTGTTTTCTATGCTCTCCTCCTTTTTGTTGAAACTACTGGAATATTTATGGATCTCAATAACACCTCTATGTAATTGTACATGCTAGCTTGACAGAATTACTAATACTTGTATGTCTTTGAATTGGATGTTGGGTCCAATATGAAGCAATGCATACTCCACTGCTGTTGATTATAGCAATGCCTTTCATTCTTTAAGCCAAGTATTAACAATTTTGTGATTACAGTATATACCTCTCCACAACTCCAAGGGATCTGGTACACCTCTGATGATAAAGAGTGAATTTCTGTCATCCTTGGGTGATTGAATGATGTCTTGAATCTTCTTTGTTGACTCGTAGAATGTTTTTAGGTTGTGTCTGCTCTCTGTACATGTTTCTCTAATAATTTTCCAATATGATCTATAACTTTCTCAATATATGAGAGAGACAAATTTTTCTATTGGAGGTGATTTGCCTTTAGTTGCATATTTATTGCTGTTAGATTTATTGCCCACCTGATCTCACTAGCAGATTATTTTATAGTCCCATTAGTTTATAGAGCATAATCAAGGTATCTCAGATCATCTGATAATTTTTCAATCTCACAGATGCATCTGGCACAATTACTAGGAGGTTTGATGATGCTTTACTTCTGGAAAGGATGATGGAACTTTCATATAGATAGCAACTCATGTTTGTTGGCTTTCAATACACTGTATATTTTGGTCCAGATAGTCCCTGATTTAAGGTCACAATTGGACCTGAATATCTGTCACTAAGTGATGCAGTTAAATGCGTTTCATCCAATTTTATTACTTTTTTGCTGTGATTGTTAAGCAATCCAATTTCCCTGATTGATTTTGCTTGTTGCAAACCCCCTGGAAAGGTCTTAAATGGTAATCACCTGATCCTAGGATGCTGCAACTGTAATAAATATATGCCAGTTGCCAAGTACCTGATTCATCATCAAGTGACCATGGGGCACTGTGATAGTCATAAACACAAGGACTAATTGTAAGTCACTTTTTTAAATGCAGTTGTAACTTTCAACTGTCATTAAACTAAAGCTGAAGACTACCTGTGTTGATTTCCTTTCCAAATGATATACATGTTCAGGAATGTAAGTTTGCTGTCCCTTTTCTCTTTCATCATAAATTGAATAATAGGGTGGATGTTGTTCAGATTTTCTAGGAGGAATTTTTAGCTCTTCTTCACTATTAATTCCAGATCACACAAGTGTCATCCACATACTGGAACCAAATGGGTGATTTTAACCATGCAGTATCCAGTGTTCTTTGTTCAACCTTCTCCATGTAGGAATTGGTTATGACTAGACTCAGTGGGCTTCTGATGGCAATTCTCTCAGTTTACTCATGAAATTCACTGTTCCATTGGAAGTACTTGGTTGTGAGGCAGTGATGGAGCTTTTGTACCCAAAGAACCAATGAACAGCCTGGCTCAAAGACAAGGCAATAGGAACTGGTTCTTTAGGAAATTCTTCAAAATCAATTAATTGGAAGTTTACCTATACAAGGAATCAGCTTTCTTGGACTCCTGACATGGACCAATCAAAAAGTAGCCAAGTTCAAATGGCAGAGCCCAAAAGTTCACTACAAAGCAACTCACTCTGTCTCTGAAGATGCTACAATTACCAGCAAAACATCAGGTCACCAGAAAACTAGACCATGGACATTTCAGTTGAAAATTCATCACTGCTTGCTTTGATACCAGCTGTGAAAGCCTATACCAGTATAAAAGGAAAATTACTTTATGCTGTCGTCATTCATAATGCTTCTCCGTACTTTTCTGTTTTTTTCAAAGTATCTTTTCTTTCACCACTTCATAGTTGTTAAAACATTATCCTTTGATCTTTAAAACTTTTCCCTTGTTTTTTAAAGTTTATGTCCATCAATTCCATTCAGTCACAGTTTTCTTAGTCTTGGTTTGTATCTGTTTATTCACTCTTCCTTTACATATGTGTTTTGCAACTTGATTCCCATTTATTCTGTCTATGTGACCAATCAGTGTTCTTTCATACTGATCACTCATTTTTATATTTATTCAGCATCCATTCATTCTATATACTACCTCTTCTTGTTTTACTACATTCATTTCTTAAATTCTCCAATTTACTTTATATTTCCCTGACATACCAAACTATCATTTCATCCAGTTCTTGATTTTGCCATTATACAAAGCAACCTTCCTGTTTTTCATTAGTATAATCCATTAATATAATTGTTGTAGCTTCCACATTGTCTTTATTTATGCTCATTTACTATGTACGTTTTTCAGATTTTAATCAGTCTACATGCAGAACATTTTCTTATGCAGTCATTCTACTATCACTCTAGGTTATATTTTTCTAGGATTCAATCTTTATATAATCAGAATGTTCTGTCCCATTTTCAGAACCTCTAATTCTCTCAATCTTGTGTATTAATAGTCAACTCTCTAGTTCTTTGAGTTAATTACTTTGCCATGTGTTCACATGGATAGACTTATCTGAAGTAATGTTTGTAAGCAAACACCAGAGTCACAATTTCATTTATTCTTAGGAATAACAATCAGACAGAAATCCAGGCTTCATAGTTGTAAACCAGTCATATCCTGAATAAAAACTTCTCTTCAAACTTCAAAATTAACCTATCCCTAGAAGGAAAAACAACATGGTTCCAAATCATAATTTTATTCACTTTATTTTGCTTGCAAGAGCTGCAGTCCCTTAAAATACTTTCAGTTGAACTGTTCATATGTATCACTCTAGGCAACAACTAATTGTTTTGGATTTTAATTTTGAATGTTGTCTAAACATTGTAAGTTAAGTCTGAGTGTAGTTTTTAACCCACCATGGTTTATGATTTGGAATATCTTGCTGCTCAGCCATTTGTATTCATTCAATAATTGTTTAATAATTGTTTTCATTGCTGGGATGGTTTTAATCTTTGTACACTGTTCAGAGTCACTGTTCTGAGGTGGGTAGCTCTATAAATTTCTTAAATAAATAAATGCTTTAAATCAATAACTCATTAATCAAGTCATAGCTTAGCATGTTGTGAACATAGCCACTATTTTTTATGTCACCATGGATAAAGGAGTAGAAGATAAGTTTTTTTTCCTTACATTTTTAAGTCTGGACTGCAAGTTCTTGTTCATATAATTATCCTCTTCCTGTTCCTAGTTATATAAATAGAAAAAACAGTTGAAATACCCATGATTCTTCTAAATTTAGTTTTATTTCTCAATTTGGTAGCAAAAAGCAGAATAGGCAATCTCTGGGTCTTTTCACGTGATCTATTTCTTTATTTCCAAAATCTGAAGGCTGAATTTCTACGTGTTCAGCTATCAGGAGTTAAAGTTGAATTTTAATTTAGAATTTGCAAACTAGTTCTTTTCCGCTTCAGACAATCTGTGAGTCTACAGAAACCACCTGAGCTCCACAGGTGGCAAAAGATGTTCTTCAGCCCAAGAATCATTTCTGAAAGCAAACTGATACTGTAATATTGGAAAGTGTAATGTGGGATGTAGGAGAGTCTAGATCCATTCCCAGCAACTGAAATAGATGTGACTTTGCGAACTGTAAGTTATATCAGATTGAGCAGTGGAAGATGGCTGGAACTTGGGGAGAGGTTGGAGGTTAGATAACGTCATTATTTTTACTCATTTTCAGGCATGTATCTTTATTATGAAATACAGATGTCATATATGAGGGCAGGAGAGAGAACACAGCCAGCTGTAAAATTAAATGCATTATGGAATAGATTACTTAACAATTTAACAGAATCTCTGATAATCATTTTAAGCTAAAATTATTTCCATCACGGTTGCAAAACTCTCAAACCTGTTGGGGGTGAAGCTCAAGGCCAAAACACCCTGCAGACCTTATGGAAAAGAATGTAGTATCAAAATCAGAAACTGATATTTAGTCTGCCCAGAACCATTTTCTATAGAATTCCTCAATGAAAGAAGCTAAAAGCACCGGAAGAAGTTAATTTAGTATAATCATAGTATTATATCTGAAAGAAATTTCACTCACTCCTTGTTCACATGCACTGCAGGAAAAAGTTGCTTTTAAAATTTGCCTGCTTCAGTTTTTTATAATAATGGTCATAAATAGGAAAGTTGCTGTTATACTTTCCAGTTTCCTATATGTTTTGTGGATTGGTTTTGAAAAAAACTCTACCTAGATGACTGAGAATCTTCACAGTCTTTATAAAAATATAGCTATCTTTATTCTGAATAAGGAAAACCTTTCTTTTTCTTTTTTCAGAATTATAGGTATATGCATAGAGAGTAATAGAGTCCTTAATACTAATATAAACTTAAAAGAGATGGGCATATGTGCTTTCAAGGTTGACAAGATTTTTCTAGCTTTGCTAGAACTTAAATTGGAAGGATTTCTCTCTGTCTCTTTCTTCTGTCAGTAAGAAAAATACAATACCGGGAAGGAATCCTATCTTTTTGAGAATACAGATGTGGTGAGAAGAATGGCTTTTGCACTAGCTGAAAGAGAATGCAGCCTTTAAGAAGAGTAATTATACTGTGAAAGGTGGCAATTAAAGCAAGGCAATATTCCCTAATCATCAATAAAGTAGCTAAAATATATGTGATTTCCCTGTTGGCTGAAATATGACAATTTTATTCATGAAAAGTTCACCTGAGGGCCAAGCTTAAGGTACTTGGTTATTGGAAACTGAAGATTCAGTTGAGCTTTTCACTTTTGCAAGGAACCATTGGCATTCAATAGCTTGTGTTCACCCAACATATAAAACCTTGGTTTGTTTAACCATGTATTTATTCAATTTTTATAGTTGCCCATGTCAAATGTGTGACTCTGGGCAGCTTGCATAATTAAAAACAACCAAATAATACAACCAATAAACAGATTATAAAAGAATTGTAAAAAATTACCCAGAGTCTGTGAGGGAGATAGGCAAATAAACAAATAAGATACAGGAAAATAGTAAAAACACAGTAACTTTAAAATCGGATGGAAAACCTAATTAAAACTGAAAAACATAGAAAAAAGGGAAGTGCAAATCATGGATCAATCAGTATAACTATTTAGCAGATTCTAGGCCAAATCCCCAAGCTCATTGACACAGTTATATCTTTAGAGTCATTCAAAAGGCAAGCAGAATTGAGGCTAATCTAAGCTTTTGATGTTCCAAAGGGCAGGCATGATGGCATGCAAGACTCTTCTGGGTCTTGTCAGATGACACTTCTTAATCAACAGGATCTATTTTGTTGTTGCTCAGTTGCTAAGTCATGTCCAACTCTTTGTGATCCCATGGACCACAGCATGTCAGGCCTCCCTGTTCTCCATTGTCTCCTGGAGTTTGCTCAAATGGGACTTTATAACCTGCCTATTCTGCCAGACCTGATGTGACATGCAGATGTACCCAAGAAGAGGTGAGCCCACAACCCAGCCCCATGCATATAGGGCTTTATAGGTTATTACTAGCACCTTGAATTGAACCTGGAAGCAGACTGACAACCAGTGCAGTTGTGGAGCAAAGGTGTAATGTGCACTGAATGAGGGACTCACATAACTCTCTGCAATATTGCATTTTTCACCAACTTTA
>JANHZU010006899.1:6473-17906 GCA_032468055.1 Acrochordus granulatus | reverse complement strand
TGGTGGCTGACAAAATACTTTTTTGCCCCACTGTAATTCTCAATATTTGGTCCTCTCTCTGGACCTGAAAAGTCCATCCCCAACATTATATTCCATTTTATTCTAAGGTGATTCACATATAATTCAATGTATATAGAAACTATAAACGTATCTTCACATATTATTGATCTGTAAAATTATACAATTGACATATATGCAGCATGTTGCACTGAGTCCATGCATCCACACATGTTGCATCGATTGCTGAACCAATCATAATAGTCTGGTTATCATAGCTGAGTTTAAATCTTTATTTTAATATAATGCTTTGGGCAAATCAGACCAGCAGGTATCTGATTACAGTCAGTTGCACTTATTATGACCAAGCCATAGAATCTTGGACAGGGCTATATAGATAAAACAGATTTTTGTCTCAGTGGCTGGTGCTATTAGTGAGAAGGGAGCAGGTTTTGTCTTCAGAAAGTGTCCTAAGGTGCACCGCTTTGTTTCTTCTCTTAGGCTTGACTGATTCACATCTTCACTTATGGGACAAGTAAGGGGCTTTTAATCTACAGCTTTATACTGTAATATAAATAGTTATTATAAATACTTATAATAGTTGTGCTATTCATTTATTTCCACTTGTGACTATCAGCAGTTCTCTAGGATACTCGATATTTTCCTTTAGAAATGCAGGTGGTTGATCTCTGGACTTTCCTTAAGTAAAGCCTGTGCTCTACTCTTGAGCAGAATGGTTCCTCCCAAATGTTTTGGCTGAGAGTAAATTTTGTATTATGATCCTCCAAGTCAGTTTAAAGGTCTCCCCGTTTTTTGATTTTCTTATTATTTCCATATTATGCTTTGTATTATGGATAATAGCGACAGATTGCTTACAATGTTATGTGTATAATGGGCTTGGCATGGCCTATGGACTGGTTCAAATGTAAAACTGTTTTTTCAAATTAGGTATTGCCCTCTATCCAGGCAAGGCTGAACTGTTAACCTGCAAGCATCACTACTACGATTACATTCCACCTCTGGTCAACCCAGGCCAGCCAGGGAAAATTGAATGCCTTACTCAGAGAATCAACTATACCGATCCTTTTACTAATGAAACCAAGGTAATAATTAAAGAGAACATGAACTAAAGCCAATTGTGTGCATAGTGGCGATACCTCAGCACAAACAGGAGCTACTATGATATTAATATTGCATTTTCCTACTCATAGAGCATATACTTTAGAACAAAGCAGAAGGCACTTTTCATCTGTTCTCAGAACACAAAGGCATCTTTGAAAGCCTCTGCTGACCTTGATGTTCAGACATGTTTCTATTGAGTTTGCAACTCCTCAAAAGGTTAGGCCCTAAACCAACACTTTAAAGTGTATCAAGAAAGCAGATGCCAATTTTTCAACACAGGCAGAACATGCTCCTAAGGCTGTAGTCTTTTATCTAGCATTAAAAAGTAATTCATTACAGTAATTTGAATAAGGCTAAGACGAAATCCTTTCCCATTGGTTTGTATGATGTATTCGAGGCATTTACAGACATAGCACTTACATCAAAATGACAAAAACACAAGTTTCACCACTTTGATTTGTGTGGTGAGGTCATAATACATGTGCAAAAGATATGGACGACACAATGTTTTTGTTATTTGCCCCTCTTGCAGACACCTTGGTTCATACATGTGCTTTAAAAGATACTCTTTGGAATAAAAACTGGGCTTCTAAAGAAGGAAATAAAAAGTTGAATCCCTTAGCAATTTTCAGTCTTAGAAGTCTTCACTATTGCAGATAACCAGCAGTATAGGAACACTGGGANNNATCTAACCCTTCTTTGAATTTCTTTTCTTCCTTCTTCTCACATCTATATTTCTGGTTTACTAAAATGTTTTTCCTAGTTTTCAGCTGTAGCAATAGAACTATTCACATAAAAGCATCCTTAGCACCTTTTGTATGTTGTGCCTCTCCAGCTGTGTTAGCTATAGCCTCAATCCGCTATATGTTTAATGTTTAAAATAAGCCTGGAACAATAAGGATTCTTCTGTGCAAAAACTATGCTGTTTTATAAAGCCATTATATGTGTAATGGATGTGATCTGGAAACACAAAGTTGGGTAGAATAGGACTTGCTGGTATGCCAATTCACATACATGCTCTCCATTTGTGAGCAGGTGTGTGTGAATCTTCTTGTAATGCTGGCTTATCTTAAAGCCCACTTGTAAGTTTCACCATAGCAATGGAAATGCAGTGTTTTGAAAATTAAATACCTTTGAGGAATTATTATAAATCTCAGAAGTTCTCATCACAGCCTCTTTCCAAATGCTGTGCAAAGAATTGGGGTTGCTGTCAAATGATGATGCTGGAATGAATGAAGGCAGGTTTTCTTATTGGACAACTCAGTTGAGAGGCCTCCCATCCTGTCCTTTTCTTCACAGTTTGCTGACCATGTTATTATAGGAAGAAGATATTGCAACATATGGTAGGAAGAGAAAAGGGGACATCCTTATCTGCCAGTGTCTCATTTGACTACATTTAGATCTAGCCTGTTGGAATGAAAACAATAGCATGCCTGTTTTCCTTAAGGATATAGAATATTTTTCTGCAAGTAATACAGAATGTTGATAAGTGAAGCGATTCTGGAGTGAGGACTATCTTATATTGTCCTGATTATTCTCATGATACATAAGAATGCAAAGCTTGTCCTCATATATCCATGTTTTGTTTCTTATGCTACAGAAACATGCTGTGATTGTCAAAGGACCCCAAGATGTAAAGAAACGGGAACTGGTCTTCATGCAGTTTCATCTAAATGAGACCGACCAGGATTTCAGTGCAATAGATTATCTTATTTTTTCTTCATTCCAAGATTTTCTCAACAGGTGTGACATCAAACATAAATACTAACTCCCATATTATGTGTGTAATGCTTTTTTGTTATTTGCTGCCTTACAATCCCTTCCCTACAGATGCCTCTGGCCTCCCTTTTGCACTTACAATATGGGAATAATACTGACCTGCTCTATGACAACTGTTGCTGCAAACTGCTGCAAAAATTATATCATTGTTTCATTCACTTTAAGAAACTATATGATTTCGAAGCTAAAACTGGAAAGCTTTACAGCATGGAGATGCCCAAATTATACAAACAACAAATTTAAAAAAAAAATAGTCAATTATTTTAGTGACTGACTGGCACTGAAAAAATGACTCATGACTGATCCTCACACTTGTTATCATCACAGCAACCCCATGATGGAAATTACATGATCAAAATTTGGGTGCTTGGCAACTGGTATGTATTTACAATGTTTGTAGCACCCTGGGATCATATGATTGCTATTAATGATCTTCCCAGCTGGCTTACAACAAGCAAAATCAATGGGGGAAGCTGGATTTGCTAAATGACTGCATGGTTCTCTTAATCCCCATGTGATTCGCTTAACTGTGGTAAAAAAAGGTTGTAAAATTGGGCGTGTCTTACTTAACAATTGCTTTGCTAAGCAACTGAAATCCTGGCCCCACCTGTCATCATAAGTTGAGACTACCTTTATCTGGTGATAACAAGGAATTAACAGGTTCAACATAATGAACACACTGGGAAATCTGAAATGAGAGATTACAAAGGAAAATTATACCAAAGCAACAGTTTGTAAAACCAGGAGTACTACACATTATTTTCTTCCCCAAGATAACAGAGCTTCAAAATAAACCACAGTAATCTTTCTAAACATTACATTTCTTCTTTCTATTACAGTCCAAATAAATCAGAATTTATGAAGGTGTGTGAAAGTTCCTATTCCAGTTGGAAATTCTCTGGAGGTTTCCGAACTTGGGTCAAAATGTCTTTGGTGAAAACAAAAGAAGAAAATGGCATGGAGGCAGTTGAATTCAAGCAGGAGGTAATGATGTCTCATGAGGCTTTCTGACCCCACAGCTTTTATTGATGAGCAAATAGCTGGGATTCTGCATACTATTCGTTGTAGTATATTTTTGTGGAAGAGTCAACCACTAAAGGTTTGTCAGAGACAGTGGAAAGGTACATACTGAAGATTTTGCAGAATTTCTTTCTATTTATAAGTATCAAATCAGCAAAGTATTAAGGCAGGTATGTTTAGAATCTTAAATCATAATTTTAACCAAAGCTGGTTAGAAATTGACCAGGCATTTCCCAAGACCTGTTATGCCTGGCACCAAAGTGGCACTCTCCAATTGTGAGGACACAATTAAACTGGTAACTTAATCTTCAGCGCTGACAAAAGGATAGGACAGGATGCATCTTTCACCATGCTTGGTATAGTAGGCCAGCTGCTCAGAGCACACATGGCTTCCCCCATTCAGATGCACTAGTACACACCTGTTTATTCCCCAGTAGCTGCCTCCTATGGCAGCCCTTTGCTTTGTTTAATGGTAAGGCTGAGCCTGATAATTACTGGCATGTTGCCTTTTCTGTACCCTGAAGGAATAAATAGTAAAGAAAAAATGCTCCCTCATAAGAAATGCATTAAACTCATAATGAAATACAAAGGTGTATGTGAAGAGTTAGACCTGTCAACTACTGATCATTAAGACTATTGCTCAAGAAATAATTCTAGTATTTCCTTCAGTTATCTATAAAAGGAAAAGTCTAGCCATTCTTGAAGTGGCACATCCATTAGCTTTCACATTTTGCTTTTTTAAGAAATAAGGGTTTTGTGGCTGGCTATATTCCATACATCAGATATTCTGGGAATATTTCCCATTTTATTTTCCTTTTGGAAGCCCATATTGGTTTCATCTTTCATTCCTACAGAATAAGATTTATTATTTCTCCTCCAGTGTTAGCCACACAGCAGGCTGTCAGTTTTATTATTATTGTAAAATCCCTTGGGTTTTCAGGCTTTTAAAAAACTCTATTGGCATATTATACATGAATGATTACATTTTTTTTCCTTTATTGTCAGATTAGCGTGGTTAACTACATTGAACAGAGGACAAAAGCTGGTACTGATCAGCTATTTTTTGTGGTGTTTGAATGGAAAGATCCTTTTATTCAGGAAGTTCAAGATGTGAGTAAACTTGGATCAGTTTCCAATGATGTAAGCTGCCAGCCTAAGTATACAGTAGGAGAATAAATAGGACTTCCATTATTTCTCAGATGATATACTTGGAATGTACTCAGAATAGCTAGAAATTCTCCCCCTATGTATAAACTCCCAGATGAAGGGTCTATCAAAGATTGATATATGGCGGAAAAACTTGATTGCTGCTGCACACTATGATTTATCTGAAAAGTAGTAGCCATAGAAGCTTAATATTTTAGAAGTAACTTGTCTTAGAAGGAGGTTTCTTTGCTTTCATGGCAGCTTTTTCCCTGGAAAATTTATATCAGATTATGGCTTAAAAGTAGGAGTATATAGTGATGTTTAAAAGTTTGCAAATCCTTTTGAATTTTTAATATTTTTGAATAAATATGTCCTAAAATGCCGTAAACTAGTTAAAGATAACCAAATTAAACCCATGAGTCAAAAACATTATACTTCATTTATTTATTGAGAAAAGTGATCCAAAGTTACATGTTTGATCACATTTTAAGTCATATTTATACAGAAACATTAAACATTCAAAAAGGTTTACAAACTTTTAAGCACCGCTGTAGATAGAACAATAAACCAGCTTTGGCTACTGTTCTATCAACAGCGAATCTCAATTTTAGCCACGTGAAACAAGAAAGTTTATATTGAAATGCAGCTTTTTTCATGGTTTGCTTAGAGAAATAACTGAAAGTACAGGAGCTTTTAACATGTTAACTATAATTCAAATGTTTTATTATAAAACATTCCATAATAAAATTAAACAGTAGCTTTTTAAATGATAAGTTGAATTTATTTCCATAGATTATCACAGCAAATCCTTGGAACATGATTGCTCTTTTGTGTGGTATATTCCTGGCTTTGTTTAAAGCAGCCGATTTTGCCAAACTGAGTGTGAAATGGATGATAAAAATCCGGAAACGGCATCTCAAGAGAAAAACTCAAACCTTGAACCATATAAGCTGAGAACAGTGTGCTTCACAGATAACCGTTTCACTGAGAAGTACAATTAGGATGACTGAACCACTGTTACACGAGAAAACTGCATTGATGGAAGAACAAATTGTTTTCCTGGATAGAACTTGGAAGTTTTCGAAAATGATTTGATTGTTTATAAATCCATAGTCTTTTCTAAAAACATGATTTTTTTTACAAACTGCTGCTTAGCGGTAAGAATATTCTTGAAACAAAATTTAACTTCCTGTAGAAAAGAAACAATCTGTATGGATGAAGTAGAGTATTTTTTAAAAATAAGGGGAATTTACAATACTCTGCATACCAGTAATGAGTTTAGTTAATTCTGCTCACAAGCAAAGAGACTGATTGCTAATCAACTCAGGGATAAAACCTTTGCTCCAAGGCCTTCAACTAGATATGCTGTCAATCAGAGGGGACAGCACTTTATTGAATTCTGATTCAGTATTAAATATCACTTACATTCCAGCTGTTGCTCTGACCAACATACTCCAAGGGATAAAAACACATTGTTAATGCTGTACGCACTAACTGTATATTGAACATACCAGGGATTAACAATGCAAAAAGTATAACTAAAGAGATTGGTCAACACTGGTTGGCTAAAGGGCATAACAATTTATTATTTCTAACTGGATTAATATATTCTCTATTGGATTTCAGCTCTTTATGATTCGGACTTGTAGTTGTTAAAATAGGGACAATCCTTTTTTTATAAAAAGAACTGATATCTGATAATCACTGGGGGCATTGTGATGGGGGCAGTAAGCTATGAAGCCCATGGTATCCTACTTTAAATCATGTGAAGCATGACTGAGTCCAAGATTGTGTTTGTATGTTTGGAATATTGCCCATAGAAATAAAAAATGCTGTTATTGTATCTAATTCCAGAGAACTGTAGATGTAAAGATGTATATAAAGTCACTAGGCATCCATTTTAAATGTGAACATATCTCCTGCATTAAAGGCCATAACACATTAGGCAATGTGATGTTGGATGAAATTAAATGATGCTCATTAAGCAGAACAAATTGGCTTTTCTCCTGCAACTTCCCACCTTATCACATACTCTTAAAATTACGTAGTTGGTGGGAGGCCCTTTAGAGTAACAGAAATCTCACCAAAAAAATATATAACTCTCCGCACATCACTGGATGGTACCCATTCTTTCTCTGCAAAGGTGTAACTAAAATTAGAGTATCAATATCTATTTTATGTTGTCAACCTTTCTTTCAGTCTGGTAACTGCCATCTGCCTTAATCTTGTTGTCATTTAAATCTTTTAATTAAATGCTATATTCATGTTAATATTTTGCTGGGATAATAGCCCATTAATTTAACCATTTATACTAATTAAATTACAAAGATGGTAATATACAGCACTAATTACAAACATAAAGACTTTATTGAATGCTGCTCAATCCCTCAGTCTTTCAATACAAAACCATTTTCTACACAATTGAGATTTAAGAGATTGGAATGATACTCTGATATAAAGATCTGCAAAAGAGCACCCCACTGATCAAGTAAAAACAGACATAACTTTTAAAAATCAGCTTTTGCCATCTTAAGCAATTTCTTAAGTAATTTCTTTAATACAAAGAGCTGTCTTGCATATCTGCATAGGAATTGCAGAACCCAAGCTTTAAATGGAGCAGTTGAATCATCCTGCAGGGTCAGGTTGAATCATAGAGCTGGAGGGGAACTCGGAGATCTTCTAGTGCAACCCCTTATCCAAGGCAGGATTAAACACATTTAAAAGTAGTAGTAAAAGCAAGAGCAACTAGGTTCTATAAAAATTGCCAAATTACAGAGTGCCATTGGTAGGTTCCAATTTTCAACATATGGGAACAGAAAACATAATTTTCAGTTATGGGAACAGAAACATAATTACTGAATCTTTCCTAAGAGGAGGTATGAGAACTACTGTATGTGAACAATCCTTAATTAAAAGTTAATAATCTTACCTCATTCGATGCTCATGTAACTGCTTGAGCAAAACACGTAAGGCAGTATAAGTCCTGTTCAGGTATTCTCACATAATTATTATTATTTGACAACTTGGCTGATCTGATTTTACTGCCTTCCATGTCTCTAACCATTTCTACAGCCCACTCAACCCACCTTAAGTAGAGAGTAACAAATCTTTTCTACTTAAGAAGGTTCCTCATATAATTTTGAAACTTAATTTCTCTAAACATTCTTATAAAATAGCCTAACCTGTGATATTATAATGGGCAGATTCAACTCAAGTGATACCTGTTTACCCAGAAGCAAGCCCCACCAAGCCTCATGGGATTCAATCCCATCAATTTGATATTAGATAATAATCTCAATTTCATTTCAGGAAATACAGTAAAGCTTGAAGTCTCTTCCTGAGTCTCAGCCAAAGGCCACAGCATTATGAAAAGCACATATGAAGAAAATGTAGTTGCCTGACATCTATGCCTAAGTGCAACACAATTAAAAAGAAAACTTCAAATTTCACCATTCCCATAATTAAATCACACACATCATGGATGATAAAATTTCTTTCTGTGAGATGTCAGAATTGATAATATAGCAATGATTAGAGACAGATTTACAGTATGCTATGGTAAATAATATCACATTCAATTACTGTATTTCAATTCAAAAAAATTTCATTTACATTTTGCCAGGGGAGGGGGAAATGGCCATTTCAAAGATACTGATGAGGTTTCTCTTCTGCATTTTTACATATTTTTAAAAAAATCTGGATACAAAAGGAATGCCTCACAAACAGAGGCTTTCACACTCACTTGGCACTATCATTTGGTGTATTTATCACGGAGGAGGTATTACTCAGCTGGTTAGACAAAGTTTTTGTGAGTCTGATTTCTTCCAGCTTTTTCCACAATTCTTCACGTTCTAATTCTTTCTTTTTCTCTCTGTAAAAAAATGTAAAAGATTCCTTATTCATTATGCATATAAGGGGCTAATAAAGTATATCATAAATTCTAAAGATATCATAAAAATTAACTTGACTATGCTGTTTGATATCAGTCAATACAGAAAATAGTAAGCTCAATAATGTCATAGTTTGACTCAGTTTGACTAGAAAACAAGTTTTTAACATCTAATCTCTGTGTTCATAACAGCCTAAACTAGAAAAATAAAAAGGTGATGAGAAATGTAACTTTTATGTGAATAATTTTTGTTGTATAGTATACAACAAAATATATATATGTATATAGTGCTATAAAATATAGTAATCAAAAAATAAATTCCTTTTAGAGTACAAATAATTCTCTTAGACATTACTATTAAGAATAAGGAGGCTTTCTTGGCATTATAATGGGGATATTTCTGAATTGAAGCACTGCTTGTATAAGATAAGGTTTGGTAGTCATCAAAATTACTCTTTCAAACTAAAATTGAACATTTGTTTCAAGAAAAGACTGAGAATTTAAAAAGTGAGAAAGATAATGTCCTGCTATCAGGATCCCTTTGTTTGAAATGGTCATGAGATGCCTGCTCACACAGTCTTTGCCAGTCCAAAATTGGTATTAGACAAGATGTAGAATCCAATAAAATTGAAATAAATCAAAAGCCCTTATGGCTGGATTTGTCAGCAATTTCTTGGGCTTTTTAAAATATTGTTACCCAATCTTCCTACCCAGAATCAGCTTATACTGTTAATATAATAGGCCAGTTACACTAACAAATTCTAATTCTAACACTTTTTAATAAAACTATTGTTTTATAAAACTATGTATTCTAAGTATTCCTCTCAAGCATAAACCAGAAACGAGTATGTCCTGAGCACAAGAGAAAGTTTTTGCTGCTGATTGTACATTCCTTTTTGAAAATATTGGATTTGTTACTAAAACACCATGTCTTGAATAAGCCACATCAATATGTATGTGTACATGCATGTATGTATATTTCAAGATTGTTCAACTCCTCAACTCTCCCTTCCTCAACAGCTCTGTGCAGCTTACAGTTAA
This sequence comes from Acrochordus granulatus, assembly GCA_032468055.1. Taxonomy (NCBI): domain Eukaryota; kingdom Metazoa; phylum Chordata; class Lepidosauria; order Squamata; family Acrochordidae; genus Acrochordus; species Acrochordus granulatus. The sequence goes on along the minus strand of JANHZU010006899.1, from coordinate 7,912 downwards.
AAAAGGCAACAGATATTCCTGAAAAAACACAGCCGACAAGAATACTAATTGCAAATCACACACATCCCTCCACACACACACACACACAAAGTGTAATATTAATTATTACCAATTTTTGCTGCCATACGCATAACACTTGCTGAAGTATTACCATTCAAGTGAAGGCTGATTATTGAAGGTAAATTTAAGCAGACTGAAAATATCGTAGGTTTTATGAGCAAATTCCAACCACAAGAAAACTCAGTCCAAAAACTAGAGGTAGAACCACATATCTAGAAACACCAAGAGAACAGGACTTTCTCTGCAAAAGAAAGTCAAGGATTGGAAAATTTATCTACAAATGCTCAGGTATGTGTTCAGTGCTTCAGAATGTGTTGGGGATGCTCATAAAGAACCTTTCTGCAACTCCTTTAAATACAAGCAGTCCTTGTTTAATTTCTACAACTAGGATCAACAACTTAGTCACTAAGTAAAAAATCATGTGACAGCAACTATGCTGATAATTTTATCTTTTTCACCACTCCCTCAACTTTTGGAATGCTTACCCCAGAGTGCTGGAATAATCAGCAAGAAGGGAATTATGTGTTTACGTTCATTGTACAAGGACTACAAGAGAGTTAGCAGGTACACAATAGGAAATACACACTTAAAAGAATGTGGTGGGGCTGGCTGTTTGCCTAATATATTAGGGGCTGGGCCGCAAGTACACTCAAAAATAACTGGCACTAGTACGTTCCTTTCATTGTATATTCCCCATTGTGTGTCTGCTTATTCTCTCATAATCCTTTCCTCCCCAGCCTGAGGGAGGTAAAGGGTCAGCATCAGGACAATGCATACTAATTTACTGTCATGGCAAACACATGACAGAAAAATGTTGCAAAGGTAATAAATGAGTGCCTTGGTTGAAAAATTATTTTTTCAGTACTGTTTTAACTTTGAGCAGTGACTGTAAACAAGTATCAGTAAACTCAGTAACTCAAAATAACTCAAAATCAGTAAACAAGGTCTATCTGAAGCTGGATCCTTTCTCAGGAACATGTAACTGTTCTATGATTCCAGGAAGTTATGTTCAGTTTAAGGAACTGCAGACAAGACTACATGCATATTCCCTGCATACGCAACAGCATCTTTTTGCCTTTAATCCATAGTACTACAGAACTCGGTGCTAACAGTAGACCACACTGAATTTTTTCCAATCAGAAAGCGATGCATGAAAGTTTTTAAAAATATATTCGGAATACATTTAAAACCCTTTAAAGTGTCCCTTAATTTAAGATGTCAGTTTCTAATCAAAGTGTCTCTAGATCAGGGTTGGTCAGATTGGCAGCCTACACCAGTCCATCTTCTATACCTGACTGAGGAATTCTGGGAGAAAGTCCATGTATCTTTAACATCTTAAAGTTGCTGAGGTTGAGAAATGTTCCTATCATCTAGCTCAC